>VZTT01001155.1:22581-50854 GCA_013400855.1 Buphagus erythrorhynchus
GAAGAGAAATGAATATTTTTCTCATGTTTTGTGTTTTATAAATGAGTGCTATCTCATTTTTGCAGACTGATTTTGAGTCAAAAAATTGTCTTTCAAATATGTTAACGTAGGTTCAAAGCAATACCTGAGATTTGTTACTAGCAGACCTAGTACACTCTCTTCCTCAATCTAAATGCTCCAGACTTACATTTCATATAAAGGAATCATTGTATTGCCATCAATTAACTTTTCTACCNCAATTATTTATTTTGTAAGCCTACGCTGAAGAGAAATGAATATTTTTCTCATGTTTTGTGTTTTATAAATGAGTGCTATCTCATTTTTGCAGACTGATTTTGAGTCAAGAAATTGTCTTTCAAATATGTTAACGTATTTAAGTCACNCCATCAATTAACTTTTCTACCTTCTTCCCTAAATTATGTAAGAAACTTCCATAACAAGGCAACTTACATTTATATTAAATGGGAGATTAAAAAAAAAAATAAATTACATCTTTCAAAATAAGAACAACCAAATCACAAGAACTGAAATGCACTGCTCTTTCCTCATGACAAGATGCAATCCATGCAAATATGTTAAATGTGAAATATGAGGTTTTATAGAAGGAATAACAACTGTTTTTTTTTGTATTACTACATCATTCCCGTTTCTGGTTGGGATGCTGCCCTTGAACTATTTCATATTCTCCCATACTAATGTATTTTTTCTGACTAATGATTTTTTCTTATTAGTATGCTGCATACATTTTGCACAAGAGAAATGTATTTCCATAACTCAGTATCATTTAATAGTCCAATTATTTTAAATGTGAATTCAAACAATTCAAGAGGAGCTACTTAGTTGTGTTTGTGTGCTGAACAGAAAAAAAAAAAATCCAAGCACTACTAAGTGAAATGTTTTTTTTCCTCCCCACTTGTATTGAAGTGATTGTATCAACATCATTAGTATTTTACGTAACCTTCCCCTAAAGATGGCAAGATTTGGAGAGCAGTTGTTTCTACCACATTTTATCCTGCATCTAATGAGAAGGGGAAAGAAATGACAGTAATGCCTTGTATTTCCTCTTCCAAAGACCAAAAAGCAAATAAAAATCATAAAAATACCACTAAGGATTTTTTTGCTCATCTTCAGGCACCATTTACAACCGAAAAAAGTCTGTGTTAGCTGAAAATGGTGCCCATTTACTTACTTGAATGTAAAGTTCAACAAAATTTAGGGTAAGATAATAATTGGAAAACCTACACATAAGGTTTTCAAGAAAACCCCTTAAATAACATCTAATGATTTTAATAAAATGAAATGTTCATGTTTCAATAGTTCATGCAGAACTTAAATAATAGTCATTTTAGTATTAATTTCACTAAGAACTCACCAGGCCTCTTACAACACAAAACTTCAAGAAAGGTAGAAAAGAAGTAAATCAATCAAGAACTCTTACATAGCATACTAGCATCAGAAACTAAAATTCACAACAAGCATAACCTACATATGACAAGACAAAATCATTACAATCAATATTTCGTTACAAAGGATAATACAGAGCTTCTGGATTAGTGTTCCTACCTATTCCATCAGAAAAAGAAAAAAAAAAAAAAAAGTACCTCTACACAAAAAAATCCCAGTATTTAAAAACATATGCCTATGATTTAAAATAAATACCAGCTTTCAACTTTGCTGAATGAATCCCTGACTAACATGGGCAGAATAAGTGTAAGCATGAAAATCTGCTAACTTTTTCCTCCTCTCTGTGGAAACAAAAGTAAACACATACACATACTAAAAAGAAAAAAACAATCTAAACCAAAATCAAACCAATGCTACTCATGAAAAACCCCCAAGCCAACCAAAAAACAAACCAAACCAAACAAATCCAGCCCACTGCAAAAGCAGTCTGAGCTTAGCATTGCAGATAGTGAGACACTGTGTATCAACTATTTGGTAATCAACAGCAACGCAAACATTCAAAAAAATCACATACACTCTTTATAGGAAAAGGGACAATACATGGTTTTGATAAAATAATCCTCAAGCTGTATAGAAGAAAGCCATCAATAGGAGGGAACTCATTTCCAGTTCGTCAGGGGTCAATGCTTTTTTTAGAACTACTAGCTTTTGAGAAGCTGATGTACTTTAAGCAGTATTAATTGCTTTTTCCCTTGTTACCTATAGATGTCTGCCAGAGGGATTATTAGCAGTAATGAGAAAGCGTCAGGGTGCTGGGTGCTCCCCATCCACAGCACAAAACACAAGCATGGACCCCAGAGCAGTTGCACTATCAGAATGAAATTTTGCATGTAATCCATCAGAACAGCACTACCTAATGAGTATTCTTCATCCCTTTTTACCCAGACTGCTCCAGGGCAACTCAGTTCACAGCTAAAGAAGAAAAGCCAGCTATATAGAGTTATGGGGGAAAAAAATGTAGCCATCAGGATACAGCAAAACAGTCAGTTCCATGGTAGATAGGATTTGATACCCTTTGATTCTTGGAAACATGAACTTCTAAAATATTGCAGTAAATTGATTCCAGGTCAGCCTGTAACTAATAGTAAATCTCATCTCCCTCAAGGCTATTATTAAAAACTACACAAAACTATACCTGGTTAACATCTCAAGTTACTTTAACAGAATTACAACCAACTAACACTGATTCCTTTCCCATCAATGTCACATGAAAGATTCAAATGCAATTTTTAATAGCACCCACAGGATCTATGAACATTGATACATGGGGTATGTTATAACATGAAGAGGATGAATTCATCTGTTGCAGTGTGTGTCTAGACACTGAAAAAGTAAATTTCTTTCCTATATCCAGTTAAGAATGGTGTAAAGTTTATAGAAAGTGGGTCTGAGACTCAATTTTACATCTGGCTTCAGTATCTGCAGAAGTGTAACACTGTGTTTACAGATGATATCTGACTTTTGCAGAAGATATTCAAATGTATTTCCAACAGAGAAAAACTTAATGATACACTTACAGCATGGGGTGTTTGGTCTGCTCACAAGCTGTGAGAATGAAAATATAGCTGACATTTCTACTTCATGGTTTTGATTTTGATTCTTTTCTTCAGTCTGGTCAGCCCAAGCTACTGATTTTTGTCTTTGAATCAGCTGCTCAACCTCTGCATATTCAGTCTCACTTAAGTAATTTGTCAACCCAGCTTCTCTCAAAATCAGGTATTGCTTGCGAAGAACTGGAAGTGCAGTATTTAGTACTCTGTAAAACAGCAAGAGGCAAGACAAGTGCGCCTAAGAACACACAATTTTAAACCAGAAAACAAAAAGTGAGAAAAACCTTGCTTCTGTTTCAATTAAAACTAAATTCTCTAAATAGGTCTTCTCACAAGTGTCAGGTTAGTCTTATCCCTCCTGCCATGAAACCATACTTACTTTTCTGTCTGTTTATTATACTGATCTTGAAGGGACACCAGAGACAACATGTGCTCAATCTGGGCTTTAAGGGCCTGAACTTCTAGGTTTAAATGGCAATACTGCAGATCTTGATGAAGTTCCTTTGGATAATTAGGAATAAAAACGAAAATCAAACAGCTGTACATAAAACTGGTAGGAGGAAACTAAAACTTAAACTAAAAATAGTATTAGATCAGCCTATATTAAAAAGTAAAGACAGTGTAGAGCTATATTATTATAATGAAGTTTTATAGTAGAAAAGTATGAATTATTTTTTATTTACATGCATAAATATAACTTTGTAGATTCCTTTGACCAATAGTGTGCATGCTGCAATTAGCATTAAAAACCCAACAGGCACATACAGATGCATATCTATGCATGCCCAAACATGCTGGCCTCTTTCTGTATATTCTCTCCATAGATTTTACATTATTTCAATTACTAAGCTGTTCTTAATGCAGAGGTTTTACCCTTTTTCCAATTCTCCTCCCCATCCCCAACCATGACAAAGTGAAAGGCATTTTACTTTTGGAATACATCCATCTTGACCCAGAAGGCGCATTTCATTTTCAACACGGTGCAGCCATTTGGTATTTTCCTCAAAAAGATTGGTCTGCTCTTCTTTCTTCTTCTGCATTCGTACATAGTGGCTATTAAGTGCTGAAAGCCTTAGATCCCGCTTGCAAGTGGCCTAAAAAAAAACCACCCCTAAATACTCAGCATTTAAGGAGGAAACTTTCAAATTATGTTCACCAAATTCTCTTTATACACAGATTTTTTTTCCTTACTTTTAAACAAACAATTCCTAGTAACTCAAGAATGAATATGAAGAAGCAATTTTTCTGTTTTCCTTATGCAGTATGTGCTACAAAAAGCCTGCTAAAGGATAAAGCATTGAGATGCAAAATCCTCTATCTTCAAACATCAAACTCTTCTGATGTTTGTACTGTTTCTGAAATATGATAACTAAAAGGCACAAAACTAGCAACAGAAAGTTGGATATAAGCAAGGTAGTGTCCTAACAAGGCAAGGAGTACTCTTTTCTATTTAGAAGACAACTGTACTCTGCGGTTTACCTCAAAAATTAGGTCACTACATCAATAGTCATAGAAGAGTGATAATCTATGTGTCCCATTTTAATTAAATGCATTAATTCATTATATAATCACTTAAGCAAAATTTGCACAATTATACCAAAATGAAGAGATGATACCCTGCACTCCATTACAGAAAACTCACCTTTTCTACTCTTTCTTCAGAGCATATCAGTTGAATTTGTTCATGACATTGATTCTGGTAGTATTTCTTTAGTGTATTTTCTTTCAGTTTTCTTTCCACCTTAAGGTATTCTTTTCTGATTTCCTCACGGTTTGCGAAAACATTTTTAAGTATTTCCTTGTATCTAAAGGCAAAGGATAATAATTAATTATTTTTGAAGACTTTTTATGACCATCTCCTTTGGTGGGAGAATTTTCAATTCCAAATAAATAAAATAAAGAAATGAGTAAAGTCTGTTGTAGATAGGCACTAAATAAATATCAGTACATCAGTAAGAATTTTATGTATTTGAACTGAAAATGTGATGTGAAATTTTGAAGGAGTCACTAAAAATAAATCTTGTCATAATTATGAAGACTACACTGAGATTAAAAAGACTTATGTGAAGAAGCTGTAGATGCCTTTCTCTAACTCCAAAAGATACTAAATACCTGTGTGCTCTACTTCTTACATCAATTTTTTAAACAGATCAGACTACTGTTGCCATAGACACACAAGGTGTTCAAAAACCAGCTAGCTATCCTCAAAAAAAGGGAAAGCCACAAAGGTCTTCTGATCTCACTTTCCCTGAAATAGCTGTACAATTTTCATCACTAATGGATGACAAAACTCAGAACATTCATCATGTTTTAACACATACTAGACAAATAGGGGGGAAAACCAAACTACTGGTAGATGGTACTCAAGGAATTACCGAGTAACCAGTTTTCTGGTTACCCCTAGACTGCAACACAAGTCAGAATAAGAAGACCTGGAAGCATTGCCATACTGCAACATAACTTTCACTGCTGGTACTTTTTCACTTCACTCCTGAATACTGAAAATGCTTCAGCACAGGATGGCCAAAAAGATACTGTATATCTCAATAATAATCAACATCACATACAAAGTATTTAATTACATCCTATGTTGTTAGAACTTTACATAAAAATAAAAGCACAGTTTAACATGCAAGTGCTCTAAAGACATGCAACTTTCGAGGTTATACAGTTTTTAGTATTAAAAAACCCATAGAAT
Organism: Buphagus erythrorhynchus; assembly: GCA_013400855.1. Classification (NCBI taxonomy): domain Eukaryota; kingdom Metazoa; phylum Chordata; class Aves; order Passeriformes; family Sturnidae; genus Buphagus; species Buphagus erythrorhynchus. The sequence goes on from VZTT01001155.1 coordinate 28,294, forward strand.
TAAAAACTGCAAAGATGATAAAAAATCCAGGTTCAACTCCAGAACAAGTTGAAGAGACATTGTCATGCAATTGACTTCTTGCCAGTGTTTCAGAAGTAGCAATTTTATTTCATTGTCTAAAGTTTGAATAACTGAGTTGTATTCTGAGTGCTTTATTACTCACCTTTTAAAAAGAAACAGAATTAAGAAAATAATTCTTCTTCAGATTTAGAAATACAAGAGGTTTTCACTGATGTCTAGAGGAATGCTATCTTATCTATGCAAAAATGTGTACTAAAACACCCACAGAATTTATAAGTTTTATTTCTTTAATGAACAATAATAGGTTAATGGTTGGAGTCTATGATCTTTGAGGTCTTTCCTAACCTAAGGGAGTCTGCAGATGACTGTTTCATTATTATAGAGTATCAGAGTTCTTACCCTACACTGTTCCTATCCATACAACTATACTATTGATTGCACAACGCCTGGAGAATTTTTGTCCTCCATAGCATCCATAGAAATATGGTCCCTCTCAGCTGCTTGGGAAACACAGCAATAACGAATCAAAGAATGAATCATCTCAGTTTCCATTACAGTAAAAAGCTGGGTATAATCCAGATGAGGGTGGAGATTCTGATTCCATGTACCCTCCTTATGAGGAGCCATTACTGGTTAAACCAACCTTTTGTGTACTTACATTCACCAGTGTTCCAAATAAAGCATAAAGTATAGAAGCCTTTGTGGATTCAGTCTTTCAATAAGCACATTTCTGTTCTTATGGAGTTACCTTTACCCTCTGGTCTTCACTTGAAAAATTACAAAGCTACCGTGTAGGCATATCCAGGAAATGAACCACCTCTACTATCTAGTGTGAAAGTGCTCAAGGACCTGCTGGTCGTAGTTTTTGAGCCAGTGTTCATTGTCTACCCTCAACAAGCTCAAGACATGAAAGATTGGCAGACAGCACATCTCCAAGCTTTAGCAGAAGGAGGAATGGTTTTTAGGTTTTAAGAAGCAAGTAATGTACTCAGTGAGTCCCTTTCAGATAACAGTGATGCAAAAATCATCGCTAGCTGGACCTAAATACAAATCATGGATAAAGCTCTCTTCCCTATCCCAACTAAAAGGGAAAAGGCAGCAAATTACCCTCAAAACCTGTAAATGAACGGGAGAAATCAACTCGTTACCCACACTACATCAGTAGGATGAACCTGGTGGGATATTCATGAGAAAGAAGAGAATGAGACATCCACATAATTTCTGACATCCAGAGGACAGGTTTACATGTGGCCCTTTGGATTTTCCATAGCAACGAAATGCAAACAAACATTCTCTGACCAGCAAATCTTGGCATAGAATATGTCCAGCCTTTTGAAAAGATATTTTAGAGACCTTGCCCTTGACTGACTCTTCCCACACACAAAGAATGAAATAAAGGGCAAATCACAGGAAATTAAATCAATCTTAAAGACATACAGTGCAAAAATATGCAGGAAAACTGTCAGAACTATCAACATGACTTAGAAGCCCACACTTCTTTTGAAAATTAAATTTAAATAACCTGAATGAAAGGATTTATTGAAATGTCTGGAATGCCACTAAAAGGACAGTTAGACAACATCTTGCTTTGAATGGTTTTTCTACTATACCTCAGAAAGTTCTCCAGGTTAAAAAATAACAGATTCAAAGGGCCAAAAAAAAAAAAAAGTTAGCTAAATTAACTTAGGTAATTGTCAGAAATATGAGATGAGATATGCAGAGACACATCTAGAAAGTCTTTAGCTCCAAAATCTACCTTCATGGAATACAATGGCTTCTGCAACAAATTGATACTTCACATTTTAGTTTGTTACATTTTGTGTTCTCTCATGAGACTGTCACAAAAGAAAAGATAGGAACACTATCAAGAAGAGGCCAAGAAACATTGAAGCAATAGAAAATAAGGAATCTACAAACATAGTTAACTCTTTGCAGAAAAACTTCCAGGTTTTGTCTCTCTCAAACCTTGTAGGAAAGATACCACATGAATTAGTGCCTGCCAACAGTCTCAAGAGCTGCTGTCATTTATGCAAACTACATTCTGCCTACCCACAAACACAACCTGTTAAGAAGCTTTGCTGGAAGCCAGCATTCATATACTCCTTCCTGTCACATGTCATTTCCTACATCCCCCCCATTTAATTTTAAAACCACCACCAAGTTGTTCTAAAAAGAAACAACATGTTAAGCAAAGCCATACCTAGATCTAGGTAAAGCAATGTTGAAATGAGGAAATCAATACTGAAAAGAGAAGGTTTGTTTTACAAATGCTTTTACAAGTTAGGCAAACTCCAGCTTGGAAGCAAGCTCATAATGTGATTCATTTACCTTTCTATTTCCACTCGCTGGTTGTTTGAAAGTTCTGCAGTATTACGATTTTCAGGAATGCTTGCTTGTTTTTCTTCATACTCTCTAAGTTTCTCCTTCAACATTAGAATCTAAACCAAAAGAAGAACCATTTAGTTGAAATACGTTTTTGTTTCTTTTTCCAAAATTATCATTCTGTGCTGATACTGAACAGCATTACAAATGGCAGCAGGTGATATTCCTCTCAGAAGACAAAATTTTCTTACTTCAAAATACATTAGAACCATATTACCTTATAGATTCAATCCCATAAACTCTTTTTTATATTCAAAGTTAACAGTTAACCTTTCAGCCTCTTAACAAGAGATTTTTTACATACCTCTTTCTTTTGTTCATTGCAAATTTTAGCATACTGGCTTATGTGACTGTCCAAACTAACAACGTTGCTCTTCAACTGTAAAGAAACAAGTTAGAAATTAAAAATAACATGTTTTCATGCATAATAAACACATTGTGTATGTACTACATAGTTATGCATACACTATATTATGAGGAAAGAGATTCATAAAATTCTGGCTTGCACAACAAGAATATAATTGTCAGCTTTTGCTGTCACCTGTTGCACACCCATGGCCAGGACATTTCCCTCAACAAACCAAGAATTTACATATGCAAGCACATTTTGCATTTATTCTGACTAGTTTTACTATTTATGTCTAGCTTTTAGAATAAAATGCATGAGATACTTTTAAGTAAGCAACAAATGGAAATTACAGTGAACCCTGTATTACATAAAAATAATTAGGAACTGCAATAAAAAAGATCATGAAAAATAAAATTAAACAATAGAGTGCAGAAACAGGACATTATAGCTTTTCATTTACCAAGACAATCTGACTGAGCTTCTTGACTCCAGTTGAATTCTACCTGTACAAACTTGGACTGATTTTTGTACAACTGGTCAGAAATTTAATATACTTTACAGTTCTTTGAGAAAGTAATAGCAAGATATTAAAAAAGGATGCAAATTCTACCAGCTGAGGATTATTTCTAAATTTCATGCGCACAAAACGAACTGTTTCAAACTGGCAGCATCATCTCATTAATGGAGTGTCCTGGGGTGGCTTTGTGATGTTGAATTGTATCCCCATTTGTCTGTTTAGCCCAGAAATAAGTTTTGTGCTTCAAGCCTGGATCTGAGAGTGAAGGGGAGGGAAGGAGAAGCAGTGGAATGTCTGAGGCGGTTGTTTTCAAAACACAGAGATAGGACTTTCATTGCTTTGTCTCCTGGACTGTGCTGCTGTGGTGGACAGCAGGAGAGAGCTTGCCTTTGCTCTTAGTTAGTTTTTGACTAACTGAAGCAGAAGTTCCCCAGATGGTTTTTCTTTCTTCCTGGAATTCTTTGAACCTGCTCTGGACTGGGGACCCGGGGGAAGCACCAGGAGCTCACACCTGCGGTCCACCGGGGCCTGGCCTGGGCAGCGGCATTTTTCAGTGCTGGAGGGACTGAGAACAGCCTGAGCCGAGCTACCACCCACACGAGAGAGACTTTCTGGATTTGTCATCTCTGCTCAGCTGGGAGAGGTTTTGTTGCTTGGTATCGTTCATATTTGTGCTGGGCAGTGCTTTGCCTGTTGAATAAACAGGTTTTTTCCACTTCTCTGAGGAAATTTCTTCCCAAACCAGTTGGGGGAGGGGCCGTTTGGGTTTGTTTGCCGGGGTAGGGGACAACCCTTTGGAGGTTTCCTCCCAGATTTGCCCTAAACCAGGACACGGAGCTATGTTGATTTTAGGCCAGATCAAGGATATACTATGTATCTACTACACCTATCAGTCAGATAAGGAAGAGTTGACCATAAAGATAGAAGATGGAACAAAATTTAAGACAAAAGTGAAGGAAAAATCAAATATTCCAAAAGAAATTATTTTTCTCTTAATACTATTATTGTACTCTGACAAGAGATTAAAAAATACCAATATACTCACAGAAGACTTGATATCCTTTGCTCGGTTTGCATACTTAAGAGTATTATAGGTATCATCATAAAACAAGGAAGATGGGCTAATAGCAGCTATCATTATTGTTCGGCAATTTCCCCCAAGAGAATCTTTCAACAAACGAGTAAGCTTGCTGTTTCGATAAGGAATGTGTTTCTTGCTCTAAAAAGAGTGAGAGAAATATATATTTATGGTTCAGTTAACTGTACTTTAAATAAAAGTCTGCTTAGAATTTTAGCAGTAACATAAAACATAACAAACAGCCATGAAAATTTTCTTCAACATAACTAATTTTTCTTTGAAGTATCTATACATCTTACACATTTTAAGTCTCTTGGCACTGTTCAACACTTTTACAACATACGTATTAGCTAGGTTACTTTCTGATGTCTGGATATGTAACTCCTATTTTTGTGCTGGGGCAACTAACAGAAAAAGTAAGCTACATTAAACTATTTCCAGTATACAAATTCATTCAGGTTGGGAAGGACCTCTAAAATCCACCTAGTTCAATCCCTCTGCTCAAAGCAAGGTCAGCTAGAGTAAGATGGCAAGGACTATACCCAGTAGGGTTTTGATTACCTCCAAGGATAGCTTTCACAACTTTCCAGGCAACACAAACTCTGCTTTGTGAAGCTACAGAATTTTCATTTCATGATACTAAGTTTGGTCACTAGGGACCCAATCCCACATCAAATAAATCAACATGATTCTTTCATATGTCTGTGGTACAGATATTAAACTCCACCTTCCCCTCCACCAAGATGGTGACAAGGACATGCAGCATCAGGAAGGTAAATTAAATCTGATTTTCTCCTGGCATATTTGAAGGAGGAATTTGCTAGTTGAGCAGAAGGTCAAAAAGAATGTTATGGTAGACAATGGACTTTACTTATGCAAATGTTCAGGAGGTTTTGTCATTGTCCTACACAACTGTACCTATTCCTTGCCTTGAGCTAGTGAGCCAGATCAGTGGACTGACTCACTGCTTTGAGCAGGGATGTGTATGTGAGATCCCAAGAGAGCGACTTGGAAGAGGTACTGTTTTAGCCTATAAAAGCTGCTTCCCTCTAAGACTAAAGGTTAATGGTAAGGTTATTCACGTACTCATGCAAGCTTCTCTATATATGCTTGATTTTGAAGAAATCAAGGTAAGAAAAGCAGGTACCATTCATCTTTTACACAATCCTTAGGCACCTGCACATCATTTTTGAGAATTCTCTCTCATTGGGACTGTCTCTCAGCTATCTCAGACATGATGGTGGAAACCCTTAAGACAATCTTATACGCGAAGGACGATGGGAGCAGCATTAACAATGTAAACCACATTATTCAACCAGCTTAGCACTCTTAAAGAGTTTTCAGAACACTAGGAGGTAAAGACTGCATGGGAAAGCAGCACATACCTTTGGATCTGCCAATGCATTAATGACATTTCCAAGAGCAAGCAGGGACCGGTTAATATTTGTTCCTTCTACAAAACGAGCCCCCTTGGCACTTGTTGCATTGGCACGTTCAGATCCTGCCAGGTCAATGAGAGACATTTTGGCAATACGAATATTTTGATTAATACTAGCTGTTTTATCTTGCTGCCGTAGGTAAATCTACAATTAAAAAAAAGAAAAGAACATAATTAAAAAGTAACCGCTAACCAATCTAAGCAGTAAATTACTTTCAAAGTGTAACAACTGTCTTAAGACATTTATATTGGAATCCTCATAATCCAAGTTAAACCTTTTAGTACATATCTAATGTCAACAGACACTTTGTTCTAATGGAAAATAGTGAATCTATTTCTGACACCTTTTAAAGTTCCTTGTTTCATGTATTAGTAAGGGAAGAAGCAGAGTCTAGTTGCAGTGGTTTGACTGAGGTGGAGTTAATTTTATGTGTATGTGTCCATAATGTTGTTTCCAGGACTTGTAACCCAGACAGTGCTGATAACACACACTGGTGATTAGCTTTTGCTGAACAGCAGTTGTATGGTGTCAAGGCAGTGGGCAAGAGGTTGCAAGCAAACAGCTGACCTCAACTGACTGAAAGTTGCTCTGAGTAGCCATTGCATGAGGAATGGCTGGGCACTGGTCTGATGGCAGCAAGTAATTGCCCCGCCTGCCACTTTCCCTTCACTTAAGTGAACCACAAGGTTCTTGCTTCTGATTCTCTCTCCCATTCTGCTGCAGAGGATGAAGTGACCAACTGGCCCAGGTTCAAAAAGCAGCAAAGATAAGTGAGTTTTTTACAGGGAAAATGAACTTCATAGCTCTTGATTCTTCTGCACTAAAAATGAGTATCACACTCCTGAACTTTCAATTGAAAGAGGTATTTATTTTTCAAATACACATTTAGGAGTACACTATAAAAAGATGTATAGGGATAAACCAGGAAAAGGCTGACCTTTCAGTGATTTAGATTTAATTGTATCTCCCATTAACAGGAAACTCATTTACTGCTGTGAAAATACACTCCAGGACCTTTTCAAATGTGATGCCTCCTGAAGCCACTTGTTCCCCCTTCATTCCATCTTTCCTAAAGTTTTCACAGTATAAAGAACTAAATGCCTCTGCTTCCTTCTGCTGTTGAAGGTATTCCTTCTTCAGGTTTATAACGAAGCAGGCAAAGCATGAATATATGGTCAGTAAGAAGAATCAAAGTTAACCTTAGATGGCTTTATACTTTTTCAGTATATATTTCACCTTTTATGTTGAGTGCCTTGCCATTTAATATGGCTAACAGTTACTGACACATTCATGAATGCCCTTCTGGACAGTGAACTAGCAAAGAGCTGCCATGAACATAAAAGGTGACTGACTAGTAAAGACAGCATCTCACTACTTCTGTAGTTTTAAGCTTTGTGCATGAGAAATGAAGTCTTCACAGTACCTTGTAACAGAAAACAGATTGACAAGTAGTGTGAATGAATAAAATTCTTATGACGTGCCATGAAATATAAATCTATTTCAAATAGACATGTTTCTATATCAAACAATACAACTAAGTTCAGTTGTACTGTTTCCAGTATAATAGAAAAAAAAAAAAAAAGAACCTCAGTCCAGGAACACACTACCAAAGCAACACAGTAGCTATATTAATGAAGTAGGGAAAGGCAGAGTGACAGCCAAACTATGTCGTATGAATCAAGCTTTTATAAAAATTCAAAAGATACAGGAAACACCCCAAAGCAGAACACTTTCAATAGAACAGTGTGGCAATTCAGATTTTCCTCTCAGATGCAGTAATTGCCTGACCCAGATAGGTATTTCAAATATAAGACATATGGTACAGTAAGGCAAAACTTGCATCTCTAAAATCAGCTCAGAATATCCTGGGCCAAGACTTAACAATTTCTGAGTTAGTTTCAGAAAATATCCTGCTCCCATAAATTTAACAAGAAAAGCCAAAAATAACATATCTCTACAAAAAAGCAAAGCTTAAAATAAAAGAAACATTAAAAATAAAGAGCAATCATGACAGCACTGGGGTTTTCTCATCACTTATATCTCTGGAAACAAAGACACAATTCTGTTATGCAGAATGTCACAGATCTGTGGACATATATGAGAAACTGAAGTGATTTATTTAATTGCTTACCACTTTTAAAAGTGTACTGAGGAAAAGCCTGCCAGATAATAAAATCCAGAGCTTTTTCCTAAGTAAAAGTAAGCAAGATAAGATATCCCAGCCCAGCAAGTAAATAAACAAACCAGCACTTCACTCTGATCTGCCTGTAGCACTGTACCTTGAGGCTTTCTAAAGGCAGTACACATACATGACAAGGCAGATCTCAACCCAAACAACTTTAAAAGTGTTTGTGCAGTCATGTAAAACGCACAACAAAGGCAGACCTCAGGGGAAATTAAAAACAGGAAGGACAATTTCAAACCTAAGTTTAAGGTATGTAGGAAAACAGAAGCTTTTAGAGGGACAATGACTTTCGTTCTGTTCCATAATTAGAAGCTTTTTTTTTTTTAACTTTGCTATAGTTATTTAGCATTGTCTAAGTCTGCAGATACCTTTAAGAACTTCCCAACATTTAAGGGCTCTAATGCAAGGACCAGAATCAAATGTATTTTAATATTTTTCAACCCAGAGTGGAACAAATAAATAACTCAAGATACTGCTTTCCAGTATGTAACAGCAAAGAGGAAGAAAAAAGAAAAAAAAAAATAAAAGACATTGCTGATAACAGGATTCATTTCTAAATATCACAAGTTGTATTTAAAATGAGAAGTTAGAAAAATAAGGCAGTGTAGCTAACCCAAAAAATCTTTGGAGAACTCTTAAGTTTTAGCATATTTGTACAACTCATTCAAAACTCATTTCTGAAAACTAAGAATCATCACTTCAATTTTCTAAAACTTGATCTATAATAAGGATATTAGGAAATAACTTTATTGTAAAAATTAACAGTAACCAAGAAAGAAAATAACTAAGAAAGTACTACTTGAGACTCTTAGTTTATAGTCAGACATAACTGCATTCTGTAGATTATTTTTCCCAGAGAAATGATAAGCAACATCATGAAACCAGAAAGCATTAAAAGAACAATCAATAACTTTCAGTTTACAAGATTACAATATGGAAGTCTATAAAAGCTTTAAATTACCATTTTACATCAAAGTTATTTCTTCTAAGAAGTATAAGTTAAGAAGGTATAAGTACATATTTTATATGTAATAAGTTCAAACAATTGGAATCAGAGATCTTTTCATTGAATTAATTTCTTTGAACATAAACACTAAGAACCATTACATACTTCCAAGGAATAAGGAGTCAACAGGAAGAGTAAACTGAAAAACTTCAATTCCCTCTTCCCCAAACTAAGGTTCAAGTAAAAGCTTGCATTGTATCCAACTTTAAACAAAAAGTGCTTCTCAGAGTAATGACCAACATTTATTGGCTACATCATCTTACCTGAAAGACAGCATGGGACCGGGAAGAGGAGGCATTCACATCTGTGGGATGCTGAGTTCTATTTTTATTTCCATAGTCCAGCATCTGAAGGATTTCCTCAGCTGATTTAGGCTTTAAGAGTAGAGCACAAGACAAATACAGGTTTCTTTTCTTTTCCATCAACTATAGGAATACACTGATTCTAAAATACATTTACATTAACACTTACTCTCAAAAAAAAAATCAAAACATTAAAATTTTAGCTACCTAGAAGTAAGAGAAATTTCCTGTTTGAAACTGAGGTACTTCAAACAAATATTCTCAGCTAAAAAGCAGTAAGGTTTGAAAAGCAAGCACATAGTGCAGGCAACTTAGATCAGAAAATATTTTAGTAAAGAATTTAAACAAATCTGAAAGATTCTCCATAGTTAGAATCAGCCTCTTTTAAGAATGTCTGGACTTAAATTAGTATATCACTATTTAATGCATTAGTACAAGAAAAAATTTTTCCTCACAAGAGTCAATGTTTGGGAACAAGGATGTTCACAGAGCTAGTCAAACTTAGAATATTGTTTCCTGTCACAGAATGTAACATACAAAAGAAAGTTGTAAGAAAATAGGTCCACAGGAATTGATTTTGAGATTGAAAATCTAAGTCCTATCACTGACCTTACCAAAGAATTGCTGTGCTAGTCCAGAAAAGTAATTTAATATGGAACTTTTCAAATATGGTTATTTACAAACAAAAACAACCTTTAGACTTCACAGCAGTGTGAAGCACTCCAAGATGGTAACGAAGGCAATGCCATGATATTTTAGCCAAAAAAGAAAGCTTCCAAAATCTACTGGATGAGCATCAAGCCAATGGTACCCTTTTGATAACAAGGACTGAATGCTTCTGTATTTGCATTCATTAAGACTAGCAGGTTTTTTCCACAATGTACTTTCAACAAATTAATTAGATTTGCAAGTTACTGGTGTTTATGGCCAGAAAAAAGCGTACCAGAAAAGCGTACTCTCAGAACAATGGGAACATTTCTCAAATATCTCAAGCACATTTTAAGTTTCTATTGATATTTAAATACCTGATGCAATGTCAGACCTTGAACTACCACCCCTTGCTGGCCATCCTCACGAACAGCCAGAGGTCCAGATTTGACCAGCAGATCACGAATCTGTTCATTGTAAACCTTTGAAAGGGAATTTAAAAGATTTTATTAAAATATCCTCCCATAGTTGACAGAATTCCAATAAACAGAAATCATCAGTCCTTTTTAATACTCCTTTAAGACAAAGTAGTGAATTCATGCTATAATTTTTTTACATTTTCCTATACTGAGCTTAAAATATTCAATTCACATGATTTCTTTTTAGATTTTAGAAGTGAATAATTCTTTCTAGTAAATAATCTTCGTTCTTTATTGAACAAAAATTAGCTTTTTTTACAAAAACCAGTTTTGCAAGCAGCATGAATCCAAAGCATTTATTTTCCTCTATTGTACGTTACAATCCATACCTCAGCAATATTTCTTAGTTCAAACCTACTTCTGTTAAAATTATTTAAATGTCTTCTTTCTTGGTCTGTGAAAGCATATGGCAATGCAAGCTTTCCCCATCTCCTTCCACCCCTCCCAAATACCAACTAGAGTCCATTAAGATTTTGAGAAAGCTAAAAAGATAACCATTTTACTAGCACTGCTCAGCAGCAGTGCCAAAACATTTACCTGTAAAAATAGAGCATCATTTTGTTTGTGCTTTTTCACAGTGCTTAGAGATGCTGCTGAGAAGTCCTAAAATATTACTCTGAAATTATATTTTCTTGTACACATCAACAGATGCTCAGAGGCATGTAATTCATCAGCAAAACACAAATCATGAACATTCAGTTCATATTATAGATATGATATAGATAATATAAACATATTAGAAGGGGTGGTTGTTTTTGGGCGGCCTTCTGTAAAATAGTAACAGGTGCCTAGGAACACCAAGCTTGCAGAGCACAATACAGTCCTACTCTTGTAAGGACACATTTTGTCAAACCCCAGAAAGGACCACAGGAAAGCAAAACCAGCTTGCCTTTATTTATAAAATATGACTTATTAAAAGCAACGTACCAAATACAGAAACTCACCTCTAAATAAGAGACAGCAACATCACATGTTTTATCTTCTTTTATTTGATCCATGCGTTTATAAAGTGTCATCATAGTTAAATACATGACTCCAGGATCTTCAGGAGAACCTAACATTGTATGAGTCTTTCCAGCTCCTGTTGCACCATATGCAAGCACTGAATTTTCCCCAAAAAAAACAACAAAGTGAAAACACGTAATTTATTTTTAAGCTAATCAGGAACACAAGTCAAATAAACATTCATAGACCTCTGTTATTCTGCACAACTGTTTCATAAATGGTTCAAGTTTCATACTTAGGCTTTACCTTTCACATCTATAACTAGAGAGAGATGTTTCAAAACAACATTTTTGAATTTTCAGTTCAAAATTCATTCACTGATACGTGGCATGAAAATATTATTTACTTACTCTCATAACCCTAAGCCATCAACTTGTTGCTGATAGGCATTTCATTTCCTCACCACGTTCCAGCAGCCAATTAAAAAACCCCAAGATCTTAGAGAGTCGATAAAGCAGGTTACCACACTCAGTGACTCAACTGCTTCTGCTTTAATAACTCTAGAGGACTCCCATTAGCACATATATTTCAGATAAAATTCCCAAGTCTATTTTAACCTTAACACAAGCTTATTTTTAAAATAGAGTGGAGCTATCCTAACTTCCATATACTAAAAAGTCAGCCTTTTATATCTATGAATTAAGCCACAATGTTTTATTTCTGTCTCAGGGTTTTTTAATACCTCTGCAGCCATTGGACAGAATGGTAGAAACTCTGAGAAAATCACTTAAGTGATTAAGTTTTTTAATTAAAGAAGATAAATAGCAAAGTTACCTGTACAGTTATATCCATTTAGGAAGCCATCAATTAGATTTTTGGTAGTATGCTCAAAAACTTCCAACTGGGATGAATTGTCATCAAAAATGGCATCAAACATAAATTTAAGATCTTTCTTTTGTCTTTTGTTAATATCCCTATGGGTCACTCTGTTCCTCTTAAAGAAGAGAACTTCTTCCTCCTTCGGATCAAAGACCAATACATGCCGGTCAATAACACGGACAACCCTGCTAAAGCCGCCGTGTTTTTCCTTTTGGGTCTCTGGACGGACACGGACTACCACTTTCACATGACTACAGACATCTTCGTCCTTAGCAGGAGTCATCCCTTCTGTTCCCCAGCTTCACTTCCAACACTCCTTCGAACAGCTGAATCTTTTCTGGAATTGACAAGATAAGTTTTATTTGCAATATAATGCCCTTCACTCTTTCAAACAGTTCATACATTTGATCGGGCACCTACGCTAGATCCGCCCATCACTTGTCAATGTACTGGCCCAATGGCAGAGAGACTTTGGGAAACACTATAACCGGCCTCAAAAGATGACTTAATTCAGCACAGCTTTCAGAAAGCCAACTAGCACTTCCCCAGTAAATTCCGAAGTTTATTTCAGAATTTAGACTACTAAATGACCTACAGGCTTTCCTTTATAACAGACCAAGCCTTCAGATAAGATACCACATTTCTGTAGACTAAAGCGAGTAGTTGTTTTTGTTCTTCAGCAGAAAGAGGAGCCGCCTATGTTGCTCTCCCTGAATTAGTGACACAGTCACGTTGCACGCGGATTTAAAGAGAGCTAAAGCGGGATTCACGTTAACGTGCCTTGCATGGGATACAGTAACGGATACCAAAACGGAATTTCCTTGAAATTTTTGTTATTAACAGCGGGCTGTTCACTTACCCTTAAAGGCGGACAGTAACCTACACAGCAAAGGCTCTCAGTGGCGCTTTTGCCGCTCCAGGGCCAGCTCGCCCTCTCTCAGCCTAGCCGCCTCCCAGACCCGCACGGCTCTCTTACCCCACGGCGGAAAGCTCTTCCCCGGGTCACGGCTCCAGGCTCGGTCCTACGGCCATGGAATTCCCCCCCATACCCGCCACAGAGACAGCTGCCCCGGCACTCACTCACCCTCCGGGCCGCGGCTGTGCCGAGCCTCTCTCACCGCCGGGCCGCGGCTGTACCGAGCCTCTCTCGCCGCCGGGCCGTGGCCCCAGCCGTCCCCAGGCTCGCCCCCGGACTCACGCACGGGCCGCGGCCGCACCAACCGCCACCCACCGGCCGCCGAATTCAAACACACGCAGCAGCCCTCCTCGCCTCCTCATTGGCTGTCCCCCGTGACGTCAGCAGAGCGCCGGCGCCAGCGGTAAGTGCGTGGGGCCGGGCGCGCAGCGCTGTGCGCGGGGCCCGCGCGGCGCGGGCGGTGGTGGGGCCTGCGGGGAGGCCGGGAGTGGAGGGAGGGAGGGACGAAGGAAGGGGGACAGGGCGGCACGGCGGCACGGCCGGGGCTGACGGGCGAGCGGGTGGCCTCTGGCTCTGCGTATCTCGCCAGCCCTACTCGGGCGGGCACAGCCTCTTCCTCCCGCACGTCGCGGGGCCTGTGCGGACCGGGGTGCGGGCTGCTGACGCTTCTCTAGTCGCCTCTGATAAAAAGTGTCGAGGGGTAGAATTTTTGTCCTTGCTGCCTTTACCTTCTGCTTTAGTACAAGTCCCGATCTTGAGGAGGCAGCCTGCAGTCGTGCCCGAGTGCCCCTTTAGGCTTGCGCTGTTATAAAATACACTTTCTGCTCACTTCTAAGAAAAAGATCTCCAGTTGTGTAGAGCGAGGGTGGTTGTAAGCACAGTGTGTCCCTCGTTTTAACCACGCGTCTTGGGCTCGTACCAGTGTAGGTCAGTGTTGAGTGGGATGATGGCACACATTTCTTAATGGTTTAACCCCAGCCAGCAGCCCAGCCCCAGACAGCCGCTGCTCACTCCCTCACCAGGGGGATTGGGGAGAGAAGGAGAAGGGTAAAACGGTAGAAATCTCGGGGACTGAGATACAGAGAATTTATTAAATAAATCAAAAGCTGTGCAGACAAGCAAAACGAAACAAGGAATTAGTTCACTACTTCCCGTAGACAGGCATTAGTTCAGCCGTCTCGAAGGAGAGTAGGGCCCCATCACAGGTAGTGATTACTTGGGATGACAAATGCCATCACTCCAAACATTGTCTTCCTCCCACTTTCTACATGGAGTATGATGTCATTTGGTCTGGAATATCCATCCCTTCAGTGCATTTGGGTCACCTGCCCTAGTTGTGTCTCCTCCCTGCTGGGTTCAGCAAAAATCCAAAACGCAGCCCCATATTAGCCACTGCGAAGAAAAATAACCACCCCACACAAACCCAGCACAGCATAGCATGGTAATATATATGTTTTCTTGAGACACGCTATGGTTTGTTGCAAAACCTCACATCTGTGTGTATATTCAAAGTTAGAGTGATAACCACTTTCAAACTTAAGGTGAAGCTGAAGGTCAAACTTAAGGTGCCCAGCTGAAGCTTCAATTATCAGGATAGTAGCTTTCTCAACATATTCTTATGCAGGAAAAATATTGGTAGCTTCTGGCAAGGTAAATTCAAGAAAAGCATGTATTAAAATCTGATAGTGAAAAGAATCTACTTATTGCTTGAAGATGATGGATTTGTAGATAATCTTGAAAGTTCTGAGAACATTTTGCTGATACAGCATATTTATAAAGCTGCCCAACTTGGAATGCATATAGCTTTGCCTATAGCATTTCTGCTTTGTTACTTAAACAAATACACTATTTCAAATATTTGTTTGAAAGTAATTCCCAACATCTACTGCTCTTCTAGATCGATCAACTCCAAAATGTTATCTCAAAATCTGTGCCAAGTTTGCAAAAGTTTGTTTCTGTATAACTTGAAACTGAATTCAGTAAATGTGGCTGGTGTGGCCAGAAGGATCCATTATTCATCAAAAAAGCTTTCTGACTCGGAGTCAAAGGAACAAACTGTCCAGAAAGGTGAAACTGAAGACTTGCCTCAAAGTACAGAAAACAATAATTTTGGGAGATTGCACATGCCAGTGATGCTGGAGGAGGTTGTTAATTGTTTATCCCCTCAACCAGGTCAGGTAAGTTAAATGATTAATTAACATTTGTGATCCATTAACAGTCCAGCAGAAAAATTTGTGTAGTGTAGGAATAACTTTTGTTTAGAGGAATAAAGGGATGCTCTTAAACAATCAGTTGTACCTTTAAATTGTTTTAAAGTTCTGGTTAAAACTCTGTATTCAAACTAATAAAATTCTGGTGTCTTTGTGCCTGAATCCTCAGGTAGGTGGTATTTATTAAAACTGTCATATTTGACTATTCTGTTGCATTTGTGCTTGCCTTTCTGAATTGCACTTGCGTATTCTTAAGGTTATGTTAATTACTCATAGTACTGGGGAGTTCTCATGTGTGGTTTTCTCATCAGATTTGAAGAGCCCTCTTCCTCTTGTATAAGAGGTAGTAAGTTTGTAGGTTTTAAAAAATTTTTAGCCTCATTAGCATGGAACTAGTTCAAGCCTTCTTATTTGGGTATGGTACTGTAAGTAGTTTGCTTTTGGTATCTGGGGTAGTTCAGGTCTCTCTATTGATATATCTACACTGCATGTATAGTCCAAGTATGTGGTTACACACATCCTTGAAAAAGATACACAGTGAAATGTTTTTTGTCTGGGTGGTCTTAATTTGAAAGGATTTTTAAAATAATGTAAATTCTTAAATAATGTTCACATTTCAGATACTTTCATCTGTGATTTTAGTGCTTATTTTGACTTCATACAGTCTTACTAATTTAGGCTTATCAATGTGTAGTTTTACTACAAAGACGGAAACAACAGAAGTAGAATAGAAGTAGAAGCAGAAAGGTCAAAGTGTGTGTATGTTTTTATTTTTGTTTGAAAACAGCATGATCCAACAGTGGCAAGGTGATACAGCAAGTTTGAGGTGGATTCAGTGATCAAAAATTTGCAGTCAAATCTTGTTGTGTTCCATTGTGTATCATTTTAAGTCTTTGAAGAAGCAGTGAAAATGCAAATGGTATTGATATACATTAGCATAGACATTGCTCTTGTGTGTGTTCTACTATTGAAGATACCCAAATTAGAGAACTACATAAGGAACTTTCAGTTCAGATTTTATTCTGATGTCAGAACTATGATGACATTTTCACACATTAAATGAACATATAAACTGTTATACACTATGCGAAATATTTTTTCCAGTTGTGTAAGTTTTTACTTAGATAAGAAGAGCCTGATGAAGTCAGTGTTCATTAAACTTTATTGATGTAGAAAACCTTACTTGGCAACAGGACTTGTAAAAGAAAGTATTTAAGGTTATAAACTGTGGAGAGTAACTATTACTGCCCCTGCAGACTTTTTCTAATTTAAATATTTATGAATGTAAAATAGCTTATTGTTGGGGTGGGATTTTTTCAGGTCTATGTATAAATGGTTTTTCAGATTCCTTGGCTAGTAGTGAAGCACTAATGACTGCTATAAGAGAGCCCAGGTGTGTTTACCTCAATGAGAAGCATTTATAATACTGCTAACCCGTTCAGCATGGCTGAAACTGGAAACTGTTGAGCACTTCTATTTTTCTTTTTCTGTATGTATTCGCAGCACTTTCTGAAGCCTTGAAAAATAAGTAGTGTGCAAAAGGATGCAATGTGTCAGCTGAGTTTTGCTAGTGTAGGTGAAAAGTTGAACACAGCAATTGAGACAGTTTCTCACTAACCTGAGTGGTAGTAATCAGTTTGTATTAACATGGATGTCAACTGGGAGTGTCATATAAATTTACATTTTTAAGATTATAGTCATGACAGGAAGTCTATAAACACTTTATTTTGTGGGCAGGAAAAGTAGTGCTGTGATCTTGAATTTAGTTTTTCTGCTTTATTCTCACCTACACACATACAGATTTCCTTTACTTGGCTTTAATAGAGTTATATTATTTGTAATAAAAAAGCTGATTTGGGCCTCTATTTCTTCTTGTGTCCTAAGACAAGAAGTTACCAATATAAAAAAAATTTAATTAGAAAGATGATGTTCTCCCTATAGTTATGGTCACTGAATGGGATTTTCATTTTACTTATAGAGGTTCTTACGAAAATAAATGTTACTTAAGAGTGAGTCACCGCTGAGATAAAGATGTTAGTGCCCTCCCACTGAATATTCTTGTTGACTGTCTCCTTTGGGGAATCTGTTTGTCGGGAGTTTGAGCAATAATACTTCCATTTATCTTTGAATCTTCTTTTATTGCCTTGTTTCTCAAAGTCCCTGTAGTAGTCCTGTCTTTGAAGCAAAGACTACAAATTAGTTTTTGCTAATCTGCCTCGCTTCTCAATGAAAAGTGTTGCAGTAAGTCCACACATAAGTAATTTCCTCTTTAAGTTTACTGTATTGATTACACTGCATTTTAATCTTCTGAGTCCATGAGTTTGTTTGCAAATACCCGACCAATGTTTTTGCAGTTGTCTGGACAATTCTCTGTTCTCTTAAAGATCTAAACGTATTTTGAATCAAATGTTTGGATATCCAGAAGCATGTTTCCCCAGTTTTCAGCCTACTTTTTCTATTTTTTTCTTTGCAATGGCCATTTGTCTTTTAACTAGAGATGTGGATCTTTTCCACGTACTGTGGCTATAACGTTAAGTAAAAGAATTTCAATAGCAATGAGTTCTAGTATGAATGGAAGAGGATGAAACTCTGAAATTTTAACTGTTCTTACAAGAATCTTGAAGATTTTTGAGTTGCGAAGCTCTAGGAAATGGTAGTGCTCCAGCACCAACAAATACTTCTACATATAATATTTAAACTCCAACTAGAAGAAAAACAAATATTATGCCCTACTCAGATTTTATGGGGAAGCCTGTAGTCTGATGACATCTATGGTTTTGTATGATTGATTTTACCTATGGTTGAGTATGATCTAGAAGAGACTATAATGGAGATACTATAAGCTCTGCTAGTATTATTTGGTTTGTGATAGTTTTAGAAGCTTTTTTTTAGTATCTGTAAATTAAATGGTAAGTGGTCAAACATGAGGTGAGAAATAATGAATGAGACCTTTCAATTTTCTCCAGTGTTTAAGTGGTTCATCAGAAGCAGTTAATAGGAAGGAGGTGATAGTTTACCTCA
The DNA here is from genome assembly GCA_013400855.1 of Buphagus erythrorhynchus. Taxonomy (NCBI): domain Eukaryota; kingdom Metazoa; phylum Chordata; class Aves; order Passeriformes; family Sturnidae; genus Buphagus; species Buphagus erythrorhynchus. Next base: position 46,671 of record VZTT01001155.1, read on the forward strand.
TTATGTTAATTTGTGCAAAAAAAAGGGAGGCAGTTAATTTTCTCCAAAGAGATCTTGTCTGACTTCATCTTGAGTTAGCCAGGACTTACTGTGGATATTTCCTTTTTGATTCTTCGTAATATTATTCAGATTATTTTTGCTACTTGGCATTCTTTGAAGGAGGTATCCTCTTTGTCTTGGAAATCATGTGTTATACTTAGTTTCTGGAAAGAGACGAGTATTTCCTGAAAACATGCAGCTTTGCCGTGAGCTTTCCTTTCGCTCTTTTAGGTACATGCTGCTTTGTTTTCAGGATACTTACTATTTTCACACATCCAAATATCAAATAATTCTTTTTCAGAAGGAGTGTGAGCATGGACTTCTAAAATAACAGGAAGGAAGTATAAGACATTGCTGACAGTCAGACATTGTTTTGTTGTGAGTGAAGTGCTGCTTGAGCTCTGGGGTTCAAGTTTGAAGACAGTAGCTTTTCACCTCCTGGAGGTTCTGTTGCTACTGTTGGATGTTGATCTGGAGCATGGTTGTTTCCTTTCTTTTCTGCAGTTAGTTAGTCAAGTAATAGATGACACTTGAAGGAAGCTGAGGTAGGCTGCTGGAGTGAGAAAGCAGAGAGTCAGTTCTGAAATTGTTGTCTTAGTTTCTGTGTATTCTTGTCCATACATCAGTATTCTCTTTCTGCCTGGTACTGAGTATAAATGCTTTAAGGCAAAAATAACCTTTCTCTGTACAGCACCCTGCAGAGGGGACTTCTGTTTTGTGACAAAGGTTTCCAAGTATTGTGGTATATAAATAGTTAGATGTCTGTGCTGGTGATCAGGATTCTTATCACAGCACCTCCAAAGCCATATGCAAATAATTTGTAATTGGAATGACCCGTTTATACTAGAGGTTCTCTGAAGTTTTCTGCAGGGTGTCCAGAATAAAGAGGAATTGAAAAGGGATCTGGAAAAATTAATTCTTGAGTTCTCAAGTTGTATGAGTTTTTTTGTAGAATGCAGCCAAAATACCAAGTTTGGAAGGGAATATTAGTTGCATCATGAGATAAATGATGTAATATTTGTTTTGGAAAAGCACTACACACACACAGGGACATAGTAAAAGCTTTTATTGTTTTAGCCTGTTTTTCACTGGACTTGTAAAATGAGTAAGGTGACATAAAGCAATCGATTTGCATAATTTTTTTATTGTAGAAACAACTATTTTTTTGTGGGAAGCATGCTGAAAATATCTTTCCATATGCAAATTTTATGACTAGTTTTTCTTTCAGCAGCACAGTGAGCTTTGTAGTGATAGTTGTAGAAAAGAAAGGAAGATACAGAAACTTGCGAGAGTCAATAAATTAATATAGAGTAATTCTGAAAATATTCCGGGAATTACAGAACACACTTTTTTCCCCATAGTAGTTGAGTATTACTGGGACATATTGAGAGTTGTTTCAGTTGATCATGTAGTTCCTGTGTATTTTTTCCGTCACTCTTATCTTGCCTGATGTCCTGGCTGCACAGATTGTAGATTTACAGAAGGGGCCAGCCAGGCTGACTGTGTGTGGAAGTGTGTAATAAAATGTGCATCGAATGTGTATCTATGCAAAGTGTATTTATTTTTGGATGTATCTACTAGGAAACTAGTTAAATGGATTCTCATCAGATAGCACTGTTTAAAATACTTGGCTAAAATCATACTTTAAGAGGGATGTTTTTAGTGAAGTTAGCATTTGAAGTTAGTGCATGAAAATGGAAAACATTTTCAAAATGATTTTGACTAAGATATGTGAAAGATAGTACTTCAAGTATTTGTTATTACTTTAAATAATAATATTGTCTGATTTTACAATGGTAGTGTTTACATGCAGATTTGGAAAAGCAGACCCCATTTGCTTATGGTCCTTGACTGACAACCCATTGCTCTCTGCTGTGACATGCAGTCGAAATAAAAAATGTAGTAAGGTAGGAGTATTTAACAGTGTAATGCCAACAAAATGTCATACATGTTTTACAGTATCTGCATCTGTCTGAGTTCCATCACAAGATGGGAGAGAAAAGAAGGGTATGGGGAAGAATGCAGGTCAAGAGGTGATACTCAGTTTGCCAGTTGAGGAGGCAGAGAAAGTCTCACCCTTCAATTGTCTGCTTGTTTTGCTGACTTCTGTAGTGGGCCCTCCAAAAATACAGAGATCTTAAATTCCGTATTGACAGATAACTTAAAACACATGCAATTTATTTGAGAGCACTGCATAACTGTTCTCTGTTTTGATGCTGGGGCTGCTGAGTGATTAGACTGTGGTACCAGGAAATGAAAAATATCTGTGGATTTGGATCTGAATGATGGCAAGATAGGAATTGAGGCATGGCGAAGAAGTCCCTTCAGATTTTACTTTTTTTCTCCTTCAAGAATTAGGTCTTTAGACAGAAAATAACTAGAATACTTGGATGAGAGGAAGGATAAGTTGATGGCTACAGCTGCACAAGGAAAGAATCTCCAGGTTGTAGTTCTTGCACATCTGCCTGAACACCTCATCTTCCCACCTGCATCATGGCTCTCTGAAAGCATATCTAAATGTTACCAGCAGCCACAAGTAGAAGACCTCTCACCAGCTTTTGTTTTGCATCTTTCTCTACTGCAGTAGAGGAAGGAGAGGCTGCAGCTGCTATATCCAAAGGGACCAGCAAGGGAACAGGGTCTGTCTGCTGAAAACGACTGCAGATGTGCAGATTTCATTTCATGGTGATACTGGGTTAGTTTGCAGTTACTGTTCTATCACATAACAAATGATAGCGCTTCAGGAGACTATTTAAGATGCTGTGTTATAATAAAGCAAGATTCAGTGCTTTCGGGTGACTCAGCTTGTAATGACGCTGTATATGTTCTCCTTTTCTGTTGTGACAGTATTAGTCTTTGCACCTCTTGGGGAAAACTAATAAAATTCACCAGAAAGTAATCTAAGCCCTTTAAATTTTAACTTGAGTGAGCCTGTGTTCTCAGAAAGGGTGATAATTAATATATGTAGCTACTCATTTCCTCCTCATCTAGTACTGTGTGTCTTTAGTCAGCCTTTTGGCTAAGCTTTCTTATTAAATATTTGAATTTGAGTTTGCAAACAGAAATGCAGACTTTTTTCTAGCACACAAAATGTTACTAGCAGTTGAAGATCACAGTTGGAGTATGGGAGTTATCTGCAGGTTTTGTTTTCTAATTTTGTGTTTTATACCGTTGGGAGTAGTTTCGCACAGAATTAATCTGGGTAAGAGATGATTAAAAGGTTAAGCTACTAAATTTGTTGTTTAAACAGGTGTCTGAAGTCATGCAAATGTATGGTTGGATTTTTTTTTCAAATATTTTTTCTTTTTCCCAGACTTTCTGAGCATGTTATCTTCATTGCAATGATGTTTGCTGATGCTCAGCATCTTGGAAAAATAATTTTCTAATAACTGTGTTTTAATAAATGACAAATTCTTCTGTTTTAATAATGTCACTGAAATAAATAAATATTGTTTCAGGCTCACTCTGTATCAAAATGGTATTATTACTTAATGTCCAGTTGCTGTAAAGCTTGGCAGCTAGGGCTTATCCAAAACATGTCCATGACTTTTTTGGGGTTGGCTAATCATTAATAATAAAGAATTAGATTTTTACTTGAGCCTTTTTAAAATTTTCATTGCATCTTAAATTTATCTCCTCAGTTATAATTGGGGAAAGACGTTTCTTCTGAGGTAGCAGAGGAAGTTAGCTTTTTCTTGTTAAGTCTGATTAGCTGAAGTCATTCAGACACTGAAATTTTAATTTCCTATGGAAATGTTAATAATGGTGTGCTTGAGTCATAATGTCATTAAATCTAATTCCAGACAACGTTACTCTTAGGAAAATGAGTGAAATAAATAATGCATACTGAAGCAAGGTCTGCCTGTGCTGTCTGAACGCAGGTGACAAAGGCAGGTGGTGGTGGTTTTTGTTTGCTTCTCTTACCTCTTATGCAAGAGCAAAGGGGGAAGGGGCTCATCTGTGTTCTCTTGCATTGAAAATACTTGTTCTCAGTAATCTTTCTGGATATTTCTCTCAGCTATGTGAAGTGCAGTGTTTGGCTGCAGGTTTCACAAGAGGCAAAGAATGCCACTTGGCATACATGAGAAGGTCTAGGATACAGCTCCCTTTGCTTCTGGATATGTAAAGATTAGAGTGGTTTGCCA
>VZTT01001157.1:6335-16704 GCA_013400855.1 Buphagus erythrorhynchus
CCTTTTGGATGCATGCATACGTAATTAACTTGTGAATCTCCCTAAATGTTGTGGATTCTGAAAGTTCACATAAATTAAAAGTGGTTTGGACAAACTTACGGTAGCAAAATCTGTTCCAGGCTTTTAATGTAAATGCACCCCCCCTCTTGTGAAGTGTGAAAGATCATGAAACCATCAAGCCACACTAGGCTGAGAAGGGAGGTGAACAAAAGATTCCAAATTACTTGGTAGCTACTGTGACCACTAGGATATTATGTGGACAGGGAATATTAACACCATTCAAAAGAGTATCTACAATTGCATTTTAGGAGCCCCAAACCTGTAGGTCTGACTGGACACAGAAGACTGAAGCAGGGCATTGCTAGCTCCCAAACTTCCCCTGGCCACTCCCAGGGACAGAGAGGTGTAGTTCTGGGAGAGGCCAGAAACCACCCTGTGACCTTTTCTGGTACAATGGGCAGCTTTTGCAAGTTTAGACAAAAGCTCAGTGTTGGAGGGTAGAGTCAAACTGGCCTTCTTCACTTCATGTCTGCTTTTGATGATGAGTCATTGATTAGCTGAAGTGCTCTATCATTATCTTTCTTAGTAATGAGAATTATAAAGCAACGACATAGGGAAAAATACACATTTCTCATGGGAAGCTATGTGGCTTTTCCCTAGATATGTTCTTAGTGAGGCACTGCTCTTTTAACAAAAGAGGTGTTTCTGCTCCTTGAGGAAGTGCAGTTCCCACTAGAGTCAATGAGGGAAAAGGAAAGTGCAATCTTCTTTAGGGAGTCATAACAAATACCATCCCCAAACCCCAAGGCCCATAGACAGAAGCAGGGATTCGGACCCTGTGTCTGCAGAGACTGAGTGAGACTAGCAGCAGTGCACAGACAGCCTGTGTGGTTTCTATAGTAATAATGGTTTGTTTATTTGTCAGCTATAGCATTGATACACTTTCCAATTGTACTGCCTTTCCCATAATCTGCATGTCCTTCCCACCACTTAAGAAGATATATATAAAAAACCCCAGATATAGGGGCAATAGCCTCTATGCTGAAGAAGTCAGCAAATTAAAGTACATTGTCCTTAATGGAAGCTAGAAATGATTTAATATTATTGGCTGTAGAGGTTATTGTCTCTTTGTCTTCCCACTTCAGAGTGCCCAGAAGCCTAGCAATACCTTTTCTTCAAAGTTTAGAAGATTAACTGAAATGCTTAGGACTGTCAAAATATATGGAACACAATTAATATCTATGTGGAGTAATGGATATGGAGCATATGAACACTTCGCAATAATTGAATGCAACAACCTAAATTAACAATACCCACAGACATAAATCTGCACAGTTAGACTTTTTGGAACAGTTTGTTTCTTTACATTTGCAGTGCTGCAAATTATGCTGTTGATCCTGTTGTTACAGCAAAATCATGACCAAATTCAAATAGACCGCGAGTGGCTTAAATCAGTCACCACTAGGTGTTTCCCACACTACTGTAAAACCACAAATGTCATCAACATAAATTAAGAACATGTAGTGTTCTAGAAAGCTAGATGTCAACATTACTGTAGTATTATTGACATTAAAATGGAAAATACTAAAAGCTTGGAATTAGCAGACATTGTAACACAAATTAATTGTACAAATCCCGGGCTGGATACCACCATACCGTGTCCTAGCTGCCAAGTATAGCATATCTTCCCTACCAGTGGATCCCTCAGCCTACAGACTGTCACCTGCTGGAGGGACCTAGCACAGCTGTGGAGTGCAGTGGAAGTCAACCCCTGCATTCTTGGTGAGATAGATCTTAGCTACACCTCCTGGCATTGTTTTTACAGTTCTCCACTAACTATGTTTTTCATTTCTTCTACAAAATTTATTACTTACCAGGTGCTGCCCAGTTCTGAAATGTTTGTGTAAGTAGCTTTACACTCATTTGTCAAATAAATTAACCTGGCATATTCTTTAATACCTTTATTTTTTCTAACTAATTCATTCTAATCATTCATCCTCAGACAAATTTAATCCTTAATGCTCTGCTGGATTTTAATCAAATAATAAAACTAGTGATACAGAAACTACAATAGGATTTTAAATCACTACAGATTATCTGGATAACATTACAAATGCCATCTTGTCACATGTCCAAAGATTGGACTTACAAAATATCTTTTTACTGACAGAGATGGGTTGAGCCTAGCTGGATACCATGTGCCCACAAAAGTCTTTCTATCACTCCCCTCCTCACCTGGATATTGGAGAGAAAATATAATTAAAGGTTCCTGGGTAAAGATGAAGACAAAGCAGATCACTCAGCCATTACTGTCATGGGCAAAACAGGCTCAACCTAGGGAAATTAATTTAATTTATTGTCAATCAAATCAGCGTAGTATAATGAGAAATAAGAACAAATCTAAAATTCACTTTCTCTCCACCCCTCCATCTTGCCAGGCTCATCTTTATTTGTGAATTGTCCACCTGCTCAGCTCTAGTAGAACAACGGGATGGGGAATGGGGGTTTTGGTCAGTTCCTCACTGCTTCTGCCAATCCTTCCTCCTCAGGGGAGGATTTCTCACGCTCTTCCCCCGCTCCAGCATGGGATNGCTGCAGGGGAATCTCTGCTCCAGCACCTGGGAAATGTGAAATCACATGCAAACTGAAACTGAAACTGAAGAGTGGAATTAGTTAGCTGGAGCACAAGTGCAACTACTGTAGAATATTTAGTAGAAACAGTAGATTTGCAAACACCTGCAAGCCACTTCCCAAGAAAAAAATAATATACATAAAATAGCGTGTTATGCCTTAATAACTTCAATGCTTTTTGAGTGTTTTTGCTTTTCATTATAGCCCTTATTGTCTGTCTGGCTTTTCTCATGCAACCACTTTACAGACTGAAGAAGCATATCTTCACAACCTTCTCTACAACAATGTATTTGCTGACAAATGGAACAGCCAGTAATTGCAAGATTCCTCATGTCCACAGGCAGAGTCTCTGGCAGAAGGTCAAGTTCTTTTCAGAGTCAGCTACAAAGCTCTTTTATCTACCTAGAACAGGTCTTTTTAATACTTGTTTCCCATTTACACTGAGAACAAATTTGCAGGCTTCCACTGGTACCTCAGTTACCAGTATATAGTGCCACTATCAAGTGAAGTTATTGTTGGCATTCCAACCCTCCAGCCTTTTTGCATCACTTCTACATGCGGTATATAGCTCTGAGTGAATCATACAGAATGCAGATAATTAGTTCAGTTAGCAAAAATCCACTAGAAAATAGTTAATTTTAATTAAATTGAGCTGCTGATCTGCTTTATTGTGTTTCCTCCACAAACAGCTGTAGATACAGAAGTGGGTGACTTGGGATGGCACTACTGCCACATTTAAAATTTATTCTCCTTTTTCACACTAAAATGCAGTGCATATGTGAGTGCCAGTTAGATGATCCAAAGTTTTCCTTTCCTAAAGAATATATGCCCAGTTATTTGAGACAGTTTTCTACTCTCCTCTCAGTTCACGGACTAAATTACTGTGTAAGTCTTAAGTCAAAGTTGCACTGCCTTCCTGCCTTCCAAGAAAAGGTCTGTTTTTAATTGGTACACTAGTACCAATGAACCAATTATTTCACTGTTTTGCTGTGCAGTCCACATACATCTAAGTGCTTAATTCACAGAATCACAAAATACGCTGATGTGGAAGGGAACCACAAGAATAATGTAGGATTTATTAAGTATATTTTAATATACTGGCAAATTCCCAGTTTGTTATTGCTTGATGAAATAATAACAAAATTAGAATGTCCTAGATTATTTTTTGGTATTAATTTATTTTTGCTATTAATTTAACTTTTACACAGAAATATACAGCTTATTATAACCTTAACATCATTATAGAGCAAAGCAGATGGAATATTGTAAGTTGAGCTGATTTTAAAGTCCTCCAGTCTAGGTTAATAGTCTCTCTTCTGCTAGACAAACAAAACAGAAAGACAAGATTATTTCCTTTATTTAGGACCTATCCTCTGACAGGAGTAAATGATGAACAATCCTTCTTGGAACATATCTACATCCTGAAAAGTGTTATGCCCTGATCTTAGTCCAGCAGCTCGGTACCTGAAGACTTGGAAGAATGAGGGCCAGAGTGCTCAGCATCTTGCAGGTGGGAGTTCATAGTGAAGCAGCCTCTGCAGGAGACACGATCACTGTTCTTTAGAAATGAGCAGGCTGTTACAACACAGGGTTCAGTTACCAGTGAAAAAAATAAAAGAAGCTAAATATAAAGGCAGATTTAAAGTCTTCACTTCATGTAGAGCCTTTTAATATATCTTGAATTTAAACCTGTGTTGTCCAGGAATCTGGATCACCATTTGAGAGAAAGTATTTTGAGATAGCAAACTTATTTTTAGAGACTACAGGAAAGGCTCATCATGCTACAAATTTATATGAATGCCATCTCTAGGTGTAAGGGAGAAGGTTCAGGAGCTAAAACTATGAGACATGCTGTACCTTAACCCCAAATGAAATAACAGAACTACTACTAAGGAGCTTGGGGTGAGAAGGGAAAAAAGACTGAGAGCTACTGCAAGGCTGACAAGAGCTGCAGAGCATTGCTAACAACTTTGGGACATAAATAAATAATACATACCATTCCAAAGCCATTGATGTCTTCATACTGTCTCTCACCAGAAATAAGTAAGAAAGAAGAAATGTGAGATTTACAGCTGTAGCATGGAGTACACAGGCAAGATAAAGGATATATATTTCATATATAGTGTTTTTCTTTTGTAAAATGTGTCATAGCTTCTCAAAAATACATTACAGTAGAGTCCATGAAAAAAATGTGGCCAAGGGAAAAAAATCAGAAACTGAAACCATGGCTGAGATAGATCTTGCATTTTATTTCTTTTAAACATCAGTATTATATTCTAGGATGAACTGTCTCAGGACTGCTTGATTCACAAACCCCTTTAGAAATACTTGCTGGAACACAAAAAGTGCTTCCCAGCTATTAAAGAAAGTAGGTCACTGGTTTCTGCATTCAGATACATTCAAGTAATTTGTCTTTTGAAACTTTAAATGTCTGATTGTATACAGCCGTCAGTAATGAACACGCACGCACTTTGGTGCATATGAAAATAGTGGCTGAGACACCAAATGTTTGATATGCTGCACATGCACTATCCATTAATTCTCCCTGACAATTTATAGGCACAGGTTTCAGGTTATCTGAATATAAACTTGCACATAGCTTCAGAGCTTGGAGGGTTCACACCCTTTTTGAATGCAGGCAACCTTTCTTCTCCATGAATTCCCATTAGGCCTCTATAGTGCACTTGCCAAAAGGCTGAAGCTCAGCAGGTGTGGTCTTTCTGTAAATATTTCCCAGTGGAAGTTTAATGTGAACCTCTCACACATATAAAAATATAATATGCAGAGAAATGTTTGCTGGATAAGGATCTCAGAGGGGAAGGGGCTATATCTTTACATATACACTAGCTATGTGTATTTGAAAGCTGCTTAATCATTTAAAGGCACAGTTCTAGAAAAGCTATAGGCTTATTCTGGAAACCAAAGGAGATTCAGGGTACCCAACACTCAGCATAATGTTTCGCAAAATGAAAATAAAAAAGTGCAACTACATGTTTCCAGGTAGGTGCCATGAAGATTATTTACTTGGTCTTTACAAAATAGTTTGTAGATTAAATGTTGTGCAAATGGTACATGTAATTGAACATACTCTCAATGCAGCTTGGCACTGTCACGCTTGTTAGGATACAGTGGTTACAGTGGTGCTCCTCTGAGAGGGAGATTACATTTCTCACAGATTCTGTTCCCAACCCAAACATAGGGGGTGACCTTATAGCTAAAACCGAACATACCAACATCTGGCCTGAGAGCAATCATGTTATACCATTTGAATTATCTTTTAAAGATAAGTTAAAATTGATATCTTATAATGTAAGGAAGTTACCCTCCCCCTTTCAGCTGAACAATCTGTTCAAGGGTCTGAGTCTGGACTCACTGCACATCCCACGTAGCTAATTCTTAGAACAAACAATTCCTTTGGGGTCTAAAACACTCACTGGATTCTGACTCAGTTGGAATAAATAATTTCTAGCAGGAAAGAAATCAAATTAGCTCAGTTTTGCAGCACACATGATCAGAGAAGTAAAAGCAATTATAAGGAAACTGACTATATTCAGTTACAAGAATAACAGGAAGATGCTGCCTACTCAGTTACCTACTTATGGAAGCACTGTGTGGATCATTAGCTCCTTCCTTCCACAAAACTCTTTTCTAGACCACCTATATTTCACTAGTTGATGTTGTATTTACATCACACAGTGGAAAAAAATTGAGGACCCTTGCACTGGAGGCAAGTAATTTTTTTAAATTCTAGTAACAAAAGGGGAAAAAAGCCCAACATCTTTAGGTGGCTGTTTAATGAGGTAAGATCTGTCACCTTATGATGGAGAAACACTATTTCATGTGATAAAGAACACTGACATTTCTCTTTAGCATATGCTAGTGGTACCACATACATCGTTTATTTTTCCTCATGTCCAAATCTACCACCTGCAGTCTGCAGTACAAAAGATAAATGAATACTAAACCTTATGCCAATGGCATCTCCATCACCCAGTGATTTCTGGGAACACAGCCCACATTCATTGTGCCACAATGACTGGACTTGCTTTGGGACATGATTGCTTTGCTAGAAGACTGTTGCCCCTCCTCATCCTCTGTGCAGATGTATTTGAAGGTATTTGTCAAAACCCCGAATGTTTGGTTTTCTATTTGTTTTTTTCAGTTTCTGCTAGAGCATTAACTAGTAAGCTGCTGTGATCTATTCTATACAGGACTTGAATATGACAACCACGTCATGGACAGCCACAATAAATTCATAACTGCCTCTCTGCAGACCAGTGCTCCTAACACATGGAATTAGCACAGTACAGCAGTATCACCATTATGCTTTTCAATGACAAGTTGGTCTGTACATCTGAGTAGGGCAGCGGTAAATTGCCATAGTGCTCCACAGTACAGCTATGTGCACATTGTATCCATCTCCTGCAGGTCTGGTTAGTGTTGGTCAATGAAACATTAAAGATGTTGGGGTAACTGAGATTCTTTGGTTTGGCCACAGATTACAGGCATCAGAAGAAAACCAAGCTCTGGCTTTCACAGAATGGGGAGCTCACACTGCACGGGGAACAAGAGTAATACTCGTACCGTTAGTTCAGTTACGACAGATAATGTGACCTGCAGCATTTTTGCACTGTTAGGGCAAGTTCATAGAAGAACTTTTCCATACAGAAAAGAGAGATGATACCAGGATTTTGAGAAAGTCTTGTCTTTTCTGACTCATGAAACTTGTCTTCATTGCCAAACAGAGCTTGGCGAAAGAAAGTCTGACTGTATGCTTACAGCTGCAGGGAGGGAAGCAGAGTGAGATGCAGAGAGAGAGTTTCATAAGTCCTTTCAATAGCAAATGAATGAGTAAAGAAATGGCAGATTATATTCAATCCAAATATTAAACATACACTATGGATTGCTTTAATTTACTTAGCACCAATTATGAAAGAGGCCTCTGAGTCATTGTAGGTGTTGTACTTCCCACAGCAGTGCCTTCCTTTTGAGGCATGGCACAGCATAGACTACATGGGCTGTAATAGAGGTGGGATTTGCTGAAAATTAATAACATTCTCTTTTAATGGATTTTTAGGGGTTTTGGGTAAAGCCATAAGGGAAACCTATGATGTGAGCATTTCTTAGATTTATGAGGACTGTACAAGCAGTAATGGTAGGATAGACTAATAAGTACTGGTATGTTTATTTACATATTTATTTATTGTATGTAAACACTTAAACACATTTTGAGTAATGTTTTTCTTCAAGAAGTCTCTTCTTACAAGTATGAATCAATATAACAGCTCACAAACTTAAGCAAGAAGACACCTAATTATTTGCCAGGTAAGATATCTAATGCTGTGCAGTAATGTTATCGGTCTACTTCTAAAATTTCTCATTTACTCATATTTCTCCCTATAAATTTGCCCAAATTTGTTTAAATTTTGGATAACGTTTCCTCAAATAAATAAACTGTGCCCTTTAACTGTCCCTTGCAGTCAATTATATTAACTAGGACAGCTATTCTTTAGACATTTTATAAGACACTGAAACTCTCATCTGAACTAGGCCACCAACTAATTGCTATGCACAGGCAACAACGCCACATTATTTCTGAAACTCTGTCATTCTTGCCCTGTAACTGCATATCCACAGTAATGGTGAATTATCTTGTACGTGACCACTTGAAACCAGAAAATCTGCTGTTTAAACAAAGTCTCTGTTATTTCTTTTCTTTTGCACAACAGAAAATAACATTGGACATTTTTATAAATTAAGGTCAGAAGAAATAATCTTAACTTTGTAAAAGGACATGATGCTATTTGGAAAATATTGTCAAACTTCAAAATGACCAGGTTACTTCATCTTCAAAATACTGTCTTAGAAATACAGCATCCTTTTGGGGTTTTGGTATGGGAAGTTATTGTTATCTCTCTAGAAGTTTTTATCAGATGCTTGTTAGCTTCATATTAAGAATTAATGGTATGCAGAACCACTGTATTGAAGCTATCATCTCCAGACCTTTGAGGGCCTCTGTAGAGCTGTACAGAAAAACTGGATGACAAGGTGAACAGATCTATCAGTGAACAAATTCATGGGACATTTATTGCTACTACCTGAGTGACCATGAGGTGAGAATCATCTTAAAAGTGGTTGGAGTGAAACATTCTTCTTTATGCTCTAGAGAAGTGTAAACTATGAGCCCTTACTTGAGTGTTCTCTTTTAGGTTTTAAGCTTGATAAAATGATACTCTGTGAGATCAAGTGCACCCTCAGCAGGTTTGCCAATGGCACAAAGCTGTGTGGAAGGGATGTCATCCAGAGGAACCTGAACAGTCTTGAGAGATAGGCCTATGTGAACCTCCTGAAATTCAACCAGGCCAAGTGCAAGGTCCTGCACCTGGGCCAGGACAATCCCAAGCACAAATACGGGCTGGATGGAGAAAGGATTGGGAGCAGTCCTGGGAAGAAAGACTTTGGAGTTTGTTCGACAAGAAGCTCAACATGAGCTGTAAAAGTGTACTTGCAGACAGGCAACTACATGCTGGGCTTTGCACTATAAAGACAGGCTGAGAGAGCTGGAATTGTTCAGCCTGGAGAAGAAGAGGCTTCGGGAAGACCTAATACCAGCCTTCCACTACCTAAAGGGGGCCTACAAGGAAGATGGACAGAGGCTTTTTACAAGGTCACGTAGTGATGGGACAAGGGGTAATGGTTTTAGACTGAACTCTCTGAGGTTTAGATTAGATGTTAGGAAGAAGTTATTCACTATGAAGGTGGTGAGGAACTGGAACAGGTTGTTCAGACAAGCTGTGGATGTCCCACCCCTGGAAGTGTTCAAGGTCAGGTTGGATGGGGCTTTGAGCAACCTATTCTAGTGCTAAGCGTCCCTGCCCATTGCAGAGGGTTGAAACCAGATGATCTTTAAGGTCCCTTCCAGCCAAGGTCATTCCATGATATTTCCTTTGCCCTTGTGTTTTGTATTCATGCTGAACCTGTCTTGGCCTTTCACAAGTAATTGCAAACATCATTGCCATTGATGTCTGTGATTCTTTTACCTAGTCTTTACAGCCCCCTGTTAAAGCAGAGTGACAATTCTCTACCTCAAAAAGCACTGCCTCATCCTTTTTCCCTGATGATTCAACTGGTTTTAACTTTTAACTGGTCTTGTCTAAATGATTTGTACGTAAACAATCTAAGCACAGCTGGAATCTCATGCACTAAACCTCACATGCTTTGGCAAGTGAACTGCATGTAAAGGACCCCACACAGTTCCCTTTGCATAAGGAAGGGCTTCTGATGAACTAGGACTTGTGTTTGAGCTTCTGCCAACGTTTTTGTCAGAAAGTTTGTTTTTAACATTGCTAATGATTTGGGAAACAAAACAGAGTTTGTAGAACAATTTCCAAAATATTTATGGCAATTAGCATGTGGAAAAGAAAAAGCTCTTCGTGGGCTCTTGTGTATAGGAGATGAAGTAGTTAAAAGAAGAAAATTTCTGAGCACGCTTTGTCTGTTGCTAAAAGGTTAAAATTCCTGTGCCAGACATAACTATGGAAGAAAACAATGGAAATGCACTTGCTAATACTATTCCAAAATTAGCCTAAAGGTGCTGAAGTTGTTTGAAATTTTGTCTGTAATTGGGAGATCTAAAAGAATTCACTCTCTTTTTATAAACAGTGGAAGGAGTCTTGCAGATTTTCCACTCTTATTGCTGGAACATAGATCTGACACAGCAATTTAAGTAAAAGTGCTG
>VZTT01001160.1:0-10596 GCA_013400855.1 Buphagus erythrorhynchus
CCTGGATAAAAGCCAAATTCCAAGTGAGAGGGAAGGGGAAACCCTCGACACAGAAAATGCTGAGTTACTGCTGCTCACCAAGTCTCAGGACTAGAGGGAGGAGAATTTTTTTTCTACTCCTTTCTACTCTTGCTGAGTTTCAATATTTTGGGTTTGACTTGGGATGAAGTTGATTTTTTTATGGCCTCACAGCTGCTGGGAGGTTTGAAACAAGACGAAAAGTGGGGATAAAATATCCCCAATGGACAGATCTGGGTGAGCACTTTGCCAGGGTATCAATAACAGCATCAAATTATGCTCAGAAATGGGAAAGATCTCATCCAACCCGTGTTGAAATCAAGGGAAAAGTCTTTCTTGGACTTTGGAATGGTTTGGTCAGGCCTAAGGCATGGCAATTAAATAGATTTTGGACAGATTTTGCTGCAGGGATCACCAGAGGGAATTGTTAATGCATTGATAGCACCACCCCATACGTGTAACCAAAAACCAGCACAAAAACCTTGAAATATTTGCTCATCTCCATCACTCGGACCAGTCTGGAAAGTCTAAGGATTAACAGATTCTGGACTATGAGGTTTTGCTCATGTAAATTAATTTTCAATATGAGGAGAAACAACTGGGAAGGAGTTGTTTTTATCAATTTTGGTTTTATATATTTGTTTTTATCAGTTATTTTTATCCACTTTCTTCCCATACTGCAGGATGATGGAGCAGGAGTCTCCAGGATCCAGTCCCTGGAGTGTTTGGCAGCCAGGCTATGGACATTATTTTTTTTGTTGCTGTCAGAATTCCCTGAAATAACTTTAATTTTCAATACAAGACAGGGCACTGTGGCTGAGAAGGAGGAGCTGAATTGTGGCAAGCTTTATCAGGGTTAAGGGTTTAACTTGGACTTTTGAATGGCAAATTTAAAAGATGAGAGATCCTCTTTCCTTTTTTTTCCTCCCCCCCATTTTTCTCTTTTTTTTCCATTTTGTCCCTTTTTCCCCCTTTTTCCCCCTTTTTCCCTTTTTTTCTCTTTTTTTCCCCCTTTTTTTCCCCCTTTTTTGCAGGTGAGTGTTGCTGGAGTAACTCAGAACCACTCAGGTAATTGGTACCATTATTGTGATATATAAAGATATATTCAGATACACACAGATATATGCAGATATATACAGATATAAACAGATAGATTCAGATGCACACCCACACGTGCCTGGGTGAAATCACACACCAACATTTTCCCTCTTAAATAAAACACGCTTCCCTTGCCTCTTTTCCGTGTGGTTTTCTGTATTTATATCAGCATTAAATGTAATTTATTACGTTTGCAGCCCTGACAGTGTGAATACATTGCCATTTATTAGGCGCTGGCAAGGCATTAAAACATCTGGTTCCTAAGAAACACGGGATTTTTCTGGAGCTTTTGTTCCCTTGGATGGAATTACTTCGGGAAAATCTCCAGAGAGAAACCTCTGGCTCCACAGCTCCCAGCCACATTCCTGCAAGAGCCCTTGGCATCAGCAGCAGGGGAAATTTGGGGGTTGCTCTTTTCCTACATCCAAGGGACAGCACGGAATAAGAGGGAGGGAAGCACAGGAAAAAACTGGGAGAGAGCCTGGATCTTCTCATGCATGAATTTTGTAGAATCCCAGGATCATTAAGGTTGGAAAGAACCTCCAAGATCATCAGTCCAACCTTTAACTGAACACCCCCATGTCCACTAAACCATGAATGGCCACACTGATTCATTTTTTGCACGCCCACCTTGTGTCAACCTGATCCTTGGGCAGTTTATCTCCAGAATTCCCTCCCAGCTGAAGCCTGAGTGATGGGAGGGATCCGAGCATGTGACAGCTCCCAGCAGAGGTCAGATGTGGGAGGAAGGAAACCTGGATTTGCTACATCTGTACAAGGAGCAGCTCCAGTCCTCTGAAACAGAATTTTAATCTCCAAACCATGGGAAAGTTTTTGTTGGATGCCTGTCGGTCTCTTGTCCCACCAGCTCATTCCTTTGGAAGAACGATGGAAAAACTTGAACAAAATCTGTTCAATCCTGGAAATGCCCAAGGATGGAGATTTTTGCTGCTATGGAATTCTAGGAAGGACACTCGGGAAGGACAAAAAAAAAACCTGTCCCAAAGTTGATAAAAACAGCAGCAGACTTGGATGAGAACTTGAAAGTGGCACCAGGCCATGGTGAAGAAAAAACCCAACCCTAAAAGCAGATTAGCATTGAAGCAATGTCAAATAAAATACTTCCGGTCAGCTCGGTGAATCCAAGTGAAACAATCCTGTTTCAAGGAATGCTGAAATATTTCATTTTTTTTTTACCAAAAAAAAAAAAAAAAAAANAAAAAAAAAAAAAAAAAAGCTGAAGGAAAACATTTTGACAGATGCATTTCCATTTAGTGAAAGAAGGAAGAATTAATCTTATCCTAATTTGGGGTGAAAGCAGATGGTGCAATCCCCCCCACCCCAGAATCCAAAATCCTGAAGTTCAGTGTAAGGAATGAGGGGAGTAGATGAGTAAAGTAGGTCATAACACATTTCTGGAATCTGGGAATCTAGAAATCTATTCCATAGCCTTGCACATTTAAATGTGCACACAGTGGCACAAAAATAACCATCTTAGTAGCCAAAATTTTGTGAAGGAATTGGATGGATTCCACTGATTTAAAAAATCCCAACAACTAAATCAAATCCACACCCTCTTTCCCAAAGATAGCAATTTTAAGTGATGGCAAAACCAGAAGAAAATTCTTCCTTAAAAATCATATATCCATCCACGGATTGTTCTCCTACCTTAGCTCACTGGAATTCCCTGCTGCACCCTGGGAATGCACACCTTCACCTTCACCAGTCTGATTCCTGCCATTTTTCAAGCTCCTGGATGTGATATTTCCTGATATTGATATTTCCTGCCATTGTTTGCTGGTTTTTGTCCCGTTGGAGCAGAACAAGCCTAAAATTCTGGCCTAAAATTCCCTGGGAGCTGTGGAAATCTATGGAGGATTTATGAGAAAATTGATCTACGTGAGGCAGAGCCTTCTTTTAACAACAACTACATTCCTTGGTGGATGGGCAGAATTCCTGGAGCTCTCCTGAGGAAATGGGGATCTCCTGCCATTTTTTGTCCCATTATGTTTAAATTCACTCTGCACACCTGCCAAAAATGAGAACTTACAGGGCAACAATCACTCAGAAAAAGTTGAAATCTAAGTGTGGAACCATCAATATCAGCTTGATTTCTTTCAACATCAGAAGCTGTAAAAAAAAAAATGCTTCAAGGCAGGTTTGAGGGACAAACCAGAGCATCCTCTGGCTGAAAATAGTTGGTATTGCCCCTTGGTGTGGCCAGCCTGCTTCTGCCTGACCAAACTGAGGGCTGTGTAGGAAAAAATAGACAAAAAAAAATTGGTTCTGGTTCTGAGGAGTCCATAGAGCACCCAGGGCTTGGCTTCCTGCTCCTCAGATCCAAGAGGGAGGTGAAGGAGGAGCTGAGATGGGAGTGGTTGGTGTGCCTCAATCCAGAGAGCCTCCTGAAGAAAGAGAGGGGCTGGAGCATCTCTCCCATGAGGAAAGGCTGGGAGAGCTGGGACTGCTCAGCCTGGAGAAGGAGCTGGGGACTCACTGCAGCCTTCCAATACTCTAAGGAAGGTGGGGACAGACCTCTCAGCCTGCTGTGACAAGGGGTGATGGTTTTTAACCAAGGGAGGGTTGACAGAGCAGATATAAAAGAATGCTTTGTGACAACAGTGGAGAAACACTGGCACAGGATGCCCAGGCAGGTGGTAGATGTCCCATCCCTGGAAATATTCAAGGCTTGGAGCAACCTGATCCAGTGGAAGATGCTCATTGCATTGCAGGGATGAGGCAGTGATATAGTCTAGATTTGTTAATTTTAATATATTCATTTTCTGTTGTGAGATAGAATTAGGAGTAAAAGCAAGGCAGGCTTAAAAATTAAAAGGGTATGAAAGAAAAAGTTTATTAATAACACAAAAAAAAGAAAAAAAAAATAAAATAAGATTTTTAGACTACTCTTTTTCCCTCTCTCTCAACTTTTTTAACAACAAAACAAACACACCAAAAAAAACCAAAAACCCACTTCAGTCAGTTTTTAAATTAAACAAACTTTTTCAGTTCATTTCAGAGAGAGAAGTTTTTTCTTGTTAGGCCATAGGGACTTTTTCACAAGGAGGGAAAAAATCTAATTTTCTTGTGGCTTCACTTTCACGATTTGCATTTGCCCAGGAAAAAAGAATCTGGAAATCGTGAAACTCCTCTCATCTTCACAGCTTTCCCAAAGCTGTGCTTATGGGCTATGTTAACTTATGGAGTATTTACTTTTAGGAATGAACTGTTCTAAAACAAAAATCTTCTTTATCTCTTTTTTTTCTCTGTTTATGCTTTATTTCCAGAAACAGAAATCCCCTTTTCTCCTTGGGGTGAAGGATTTTTAACACAGGTTTAAAAAACACAGGTTTTTTGATCAATGAACTATTAAATGGAACACCCTAACCCCCCTCATAGCTTTAATTCTTCTGACTGTCAATAACCAAACCAGCCTCCAATTCATCTCATTAATTCACAAAAGAAGTTTTTATAGAAAAAAACTTCTATAATTCTACCCTCCCTCAAGTGTAAGTAACACAGGCAGCCACAACTTCTGTGTGCTAAGACCTCACCACCCTCACAGGGAGCAATTCCTCATCTAAGAGGAGATCAGAGATGAGTCTAAACCTGATCTCTGTCAGCTTAAAGCCATTCCCCCTGCCCTGTCCCCTTGTTCCAGTCCTTCCCAGCTTCCCTGTAGCCCCTTTAGGTCCTGGAAGCTGCTCTGAGGTTTCCACACAACCTCTTCTTCTCCAGGCTGGACAGCCCCAGCTCTCCCAGCCTGGCTCCATAGGGAAGGCTCTCCACTCCTCTGTCCACTCCATGGCTTCCTCTGGACTTGCTCCAAAATCCTTGTCATGTTGCAGGCACCAGAACTGCCCACAGTATTCCAGGATTTGGCTGCTCAGGGACAAAGGGGACCTCACAAACCCAGCACCCAGCGTGTCCCCTGTTCTAGCAGTGCCTGGGGGTCACCATGCCTCACTCCTGGGCCTCNACCAGAACTGCGCACAGTATTCCAGAATCTGGCTGGTCAGGGCCAAAGGGGACCTCACAAACCCAGCACCCAGCGTGTCCCTGTTCTAGCAGTGCCTGGGGGTCACCATGCCTCATTCCTGGGCCTCCAGGAAAAAGGGGAAAGCAGAAGGCACTCAACATTTGCTGGAAAATCAAGGAGAAGGCTTCCCCTCTGGGCTGTCCTGTTTGAGGAATGATGTTTCTATCCAGTGATGTCCATGATCACAATCCAATAAATTTAATGAATTAAACACCGAAGCCTGAAAGAACTCGCCCTCAGGCAGAGTTATAGAACAAAACCCACACACACACACACATAGAAACTTGATGTTTTATTTCCCAGGATAAAGAGTCACTCATGGAGCCCTCTCTCCAGCTGCCGTGGTTCCAGAGGTAAGAGCCAGAAAGGCCTGGAAAGCAGATTTAAAGCAGATTTAAAGCAGATTTAAAGCAGATTTAAAGCAGATTTATCTCGTGTTACCGACGGCCTGGCTGAAGGAAGCTTGGTCCCCCGTTTGCACAGGGCATGGCTGCAGGAATGTGGCCTCCCTCTGTGCTGTTTTCCACAGTGGGAAAGCTGAGGGAAAGGTGTTCCAGCCCCTGGTGTTTGCTTCAGCTCAGATCAGGCACAGCCTGGATGGGGGAACGCTGCACTGGGGCTTTACAGCCCATCCACTCCTCTGGTTGTGCTCACAATTCCTTACAAATCATTTTGGAACTCTGGACAGGTCATTCTGGGATCTTCAGGCCACCTGCAGAGGTGAGATGGTTTTATTTAAATCTTGTCACCTACCTGGTGTGATGGGCATCCACAAGAGCAAAGCATCTGAGCTGGTCTCATTCATCCATGGCTCTCTTTTTAGAAATTGCTTTAGTTTTATGAAATAAAAAAGCAAAATAATCTGAATTTTGGATGAATTTTGGCTGTTGAGAAGTGCAATCTGTTGTTCAGAGCAGACAAAGCTGTTTCTAGTTAAAAGTGGAAATGTTTTCCTGCAAGTGTCTTCTCCAAAGCTTCCCATTTGATTTTAATTTTGAACAGGAATAAAAACAAGTTCAGGGGCTGTTGTGGGTCTGGTCATGTGAGAATCAATGACAATGAGGTGCTTGAATTCAGCATAAAATAAGGGTAGGGTGAAGTGGATTGGCTCCAAGCAAAATCCATTAGCACTGTAACCTGTTTGGGATCATGGCCAGCAGGATTCTGCATGGAGTTCTCCAAGAAAACCCAAAGCACAGAGGGATCACAGTCCCTGGGCTTCTGACAAGAAATAGCTTTGGGGGAAATCCTAAAATGCACTTGATTAAATATAAAGCTGGCTCCATCCCATTTGGAACAGGAAAAAAATCCCAAGTACGTGGGTGATTGCTCCATGTGCTGCTCAAAGCCCTGGTATTCTGGAAAAAGGCAGAGATTGATCAAAAACAACCAGGCAGAGCCAAACAATCCTTGTAAAGAGACATGAGGAAAGGAAAAATCAGAATTATTATTGCTGGCAAGAGGCTTAATCAGTCCTGAGTGGTGAAACAGATGAAGTTGGGTTTCCTAGAGCACTCTCAGCATCTCTCAAGCACACACAAGATCTCTCTCAAGGTTAAATTCTGGTGTGCCTACTAAAGTGTGGATTAAAGGAAATCTGAAATTAAGGATTTTGTATGATCTCCTGCCTCTCTACACCCCTAAGTGCTTAGTATGGGCAAATCCAAGTTTTATTTTGGTGCAAGACTCTCAGATCCTCTTTCCCAACCACACTTTTCCTTCGTAACTGTAGAAAGCTGGAAGTTAAACTCAACAGCAGTTGAACAAAGGATTCAAAAATATTGCAAGAAGAAGAAGAAGAAGAATCCATAATCATTGCAGACTGCATGGACATGGCACAATCCAGACAAATTCCTCAAGATTCCCTGGATAACATTTCTGTAATTATGAAATCCTGTAGCTCCAACTTGATGCCATCCACTCTTTGTTGCACGGGGGATGTTGATTCCAAAACTTTTCCTTCCCCAGGAGGTTTTGACTCCAAAACTTTTCCTTGCATAGGGAATTTTGTTTCCAAAACTCTTCCTTGCACAGGAGATTTTGATTCCAAACCTTTTCCTTCCACGGGAGGTTTTGATGCCAAAACTCTTCCTTGCCCAGGAGATTTTGATTCCAAAACTTTTCCTTGCCCACCTGGCAACAAGAAGCCAAACCAGCCAAAATCCATGAGATTGGAGAAGTCAGTTACTTGCCCAGGAAATTCCTTCCAGGGATTTTTTGGCAGATTTGATTCTACCTGACAATACCAGGAGTGTCCAGGCTGAGAATTGGCATTGGGATAATTCCTTCATCCTGAAATTCTTCCCAAATTTACCCGTGATGTGGTCACAGTAGCAGCACTCAGGGGTCTCCTGAGGGTTCTCTGGAGCTTCCTTGAGCGAGGCTAGCACTGGCAAATCCCACTATAAACCATTCCTACACTCCATATATCCTTTTAAAGACAGACACACATCGTTAAAAATGCTCCAGCCTCTGCAGAGGAGCTTTGGAGCAGGTGGAAGATCTTCATCTGGAATAACAATCCCAGGACAAGGCTTTAGCACAGGAATATTTTCCACAGGCAGATTCCCATTTCCTAGAGCAGCTTGTTTGACGTGGGGTCTGACAGCTGATTTCTGCAGGGCCACTTCCCCCATAAAGCACCTCCATGCTTTGAAAGGTTTCTTGGCAGAGTTTCTAATCCAGATGTGACTTCAGGTGCTTAGACCCAGACCAGGCTGGGTTGTGGTGCTGAGAAACATCTGCACAAAGGAGTTTTGATGAGGAAAAAGTGCTTCCAGCTCCAGGATTAGTGTTTTATCCTGTCTTATCCTGTGCTCTGCCTCTTGCATGTTAATAACCATTTTAATGTGCCTTTCTGGTGGAATAACCCGGGCCATTAAGGGATGAAAGGATTTAAAGTTATTATCATTAGCCTGGAACTCTGGCAGAAAGGAAAGATGAGACTTTCTTCGACTGTATTTTGGAAGAGATTGAAATGCAGAGTGTTCCTGGGAGTGGCTGCCTTGGAGATTCCCTGTCCTGTCCAGATTTTGGTGCTTCCATGCAGAATCAAATATTCCTTAGACCTCACAGGGCAATTGTGGGATAAACAGGGGCTGGCACTGATGGCCAGGCTGAAGCTACACCCAGAATATTCCCTAGAGGATGCAGAAAAGCTTAAACAGCACTTAAAGCTGGTCCTGAAGTAGTCCCAGTTTGGCCACCTTGAGGTTTGACTCCAGGGCATAAACGTGGATGGACAATCCAGCAAATCCTGGGATCCCTCCCACGCTTTTGCACATCTGTCTAATTGTTTGGGAATTTTTTTCCATCAGTATTTCCCTGCACAGGTAAAATTTGCAGTTGTGTTAAAGCAGTTCCTGCTTGAATGCAGACACAAGAAAACAAATTGTATCAAAATGTTTGGGAATGATTTGTTTGTCTGTCCACAAGACATGCCTGATTTCTTCTGCCAGTGTGCTGAGGTAGCAGATTTTAAGGAAGACTCCAGAGCTCATGGAGTTCAGGAGCAGGAAGAAGACAGTGGAATTCTCTGTGCTGGTGCTCCATCTCTTCTGGATCATGGATCTCTCCAAATTTCCACATGGACTAAATCTCCCTCATCCTTTGGTGAACCTAAAAATATTTTTGAGGCTTTTGCTATTTGTTCCTTGACCTTTCCAGATCAGAACCCATCGTGGCTTGACAATCCCATCTTGGGGAAGGTTAAAAGAGACTCCTTGACTTTGATCCAAAGCTTTTTGACCTCAGCCTCTGGCTCAGGGAGGGCTTTGGATCCACAGCTCTGTAGCTCTCATCATTGCACATCCCAGCTCTCCCTCTTTCCCGTTTGTTGCTCCCTCTTCCCACCCCGGCAGATGTTTTCCAGGATTTTGCCTCACTGGGAGCCAGAGCCAAGCTCTGATGATCCTGCACTGATGAATTCCAGTGGGAGTGGCACCTCTGGGCTCCCCCAGTGGAGAAGGAAGCCCCTTCCTCTCTTCCCCTGGGCTACCAACCCCAGGAACACCAGCAGAGGAAAGAAACCAGACAAACCCTAGAGCAGGAAGAGAGAGGCTCATTCTATCCATCAGTTTTATCCATACCAGCTTCCAGATGATCCCAATGAAGCTCCATGGGAATGAAATGAAGGATGGGCATCTCCTCTGGGTGCCTCATTACTCTTTTTGCTTATTAATTCCCTGATTAGACCTTAATGATCCCCTAATTCGCAGTGCTTTTTCCTCTCAGCTACTCATGCTCTGCTTCTGGGTGGGATTTCTTTGCCTGATCCCACGGATCTGAGCTCCAGCAGATCAAGAACTCCTCCACATCTTCTGGGAACATTAAATGTGCTGTAAAAGAACGATACTGGATACACCAATAAATTCAGGGATATATTACTCAAGCCATGTATTTATTACTCAAGCTGTTACAATAACTTTCCACCAGTGTTTTGTCTCTTATTTCTTATCCATCTCCCCTCCACCCAAGACTGAACAGTTTTCTTGAAGGGAATTTTAAAATCAAATTAAAGCCTCTGTTTCAGCAGAATAACTCCATTTAAAAAAATTTCTTCCTTGTTTTCACTTCAATTTTCCTCACAGACAAACTCCAAGAAATTTTCTAGGCACCACTTGCCTCTGGCTGGTCACTTGAAAGGGAACCTGGAAAAATTGCAAAATAAAATGTTGATGTTTAAAAAAAATTGATTTTTTTTTTTATTGAAGCATGTCACTTCTTTTATCTCAAAAAGCTTGAGTTTTGTTTGCACATTTTTTAGGGTTTTAACAGAGGAATCCCCATGTATCTGATCCAGTGGAGTGGATTTATTTTTCCTGCAGGAGAACCATGACCTGCTTTTCCTTTTATTAAAGATCCAACATTTTCCCTCAGTCTAGGCAAGAAATTACTGGAATCATCCCTCCTCAGTTTATCTTCCACAGTCTCATGGTGCTTCCCAATATTCCAGGACAAGGAATGATCCCAAAAGCAGAGTGGGCTCTGTCACCTCTGAGTCACAGCTAGAACTGGACAAAGCCAAAATATCAAAGGAATACCAAGGAAATTTGGGATAAAAATACTGATTTTAAAGTCAACAGCTCAGAACCAGCCCACTGGTTTATATTCAGGATGTGATAACTCTTCTGCTTAGCCAGGTGCTCCCAGCCAGGAGGACTGAACCCAGTTCTACAGACCAGGATTAAATCCCATATTCAGTCCCAAACTCATCTCTCTAAACCAGGATTAAATCCCACATCCAGTCACTCTTTATGTCTGGTTGATGCTAAGCTGGAACTGTAATTTAAATTCTGTGGTAATTTTTTTTTTCACTTAAGAAGGAAGTTAAATAAATTTCTAAAGTTGTTGGTTTTTTTGTTTTTTTTTTTTTAGAGGATGAAAATGATTTATCTCAGGGTTTGGAAAAGCTTTGAAATAATCATAGAATCATGGAATGG
>VZTT01001161.1:14077-34014 GCA_013400855.1 Buphagus erythrorhynchus
AGATGTAAACCATGCAGCTAAAATATTTTTATATATTTAAACAAAAATATATGGAGAGGTCTGCTCCTTTGTTTGTATGCATATGCAGTTATACTTATGTGAACAGACATTTTAATGTTTTATACAGATGATAATGGCAACTTACCTGGAAAAAAGACTTACTGTTTTCTGTACACGTGACAGAGGTCACCAGTTGCAAAGGAGCCAGAATTCAAAGAGGTTTTACCTTTCTGAGCCCAATATCTTTGTGTCCTGCTATTGCAGGCACCACCTTACAGAGTAATGTTACTGAGTCTTGTAATGAACTGTTTTTTAGGAATAACAGAAATTCTAAGGAGTGCCACATGGCTAAGGGAAGAGGGCTTTATGGTTATGCAGGAACTGTGATCATTTCAGTGAAAAGGTAAGACTGAATTAAGTTCATTAATATTCACTTCATATAATAAGAAGTACTTGCAAAGTAACATTTGGGCAGTTTCACAAGCCATGTCCAATGTTTCTTTTGAAGAAAATGCATTGATTAATACAACTGGTAGAAACAGCTTACTTTGTGAACATAAATGGGATAAGATGACCAACGTGCATTGCCTGAGAGGATGGCCCTCTGCCTGTATAAAGGTAAAAGGGCTTCTTATTTTCATAAGCATCAAGTACTTGGTCCATATCTCTAAAGAAAAAACCAGAGAAAACAAGATACAATTATTTAGTAAGAAATATCCACAGTAAAAAGCTTTTATTCAAAATCTGAGTGTTTTTAAAGCCAAAAGTATTTATATATAAATTTTAGTATATTAAGTGTCCTAGAAATAAAAAAGTTCTTGTTTACTCATTTTTAAATTCAAGAAAAGCATTGTCTCCTTCAGTCTCCATGGGGAAAAAAAACTCAAAGAAAAATGAAATCAAATGTGAAAATTTAGTGTTGAAATTGTGCAACTTTTAAAATTACTCCATTGGATAGTAATCTCTAGGGACTGGTAAATCAGCCAGGGACCATTTCTCAAATAGGTTCAACCAAGCAGCTTAGCTGACCTCTGGTGGAGGTCATGCTCAGGCCCTTCTGTGAAACCTGCTGGTGCCACAGCCCAAAAGCCCCCGTGTGCTAACACTTAAACAGTGAAGGTCACTGGCAGGATCATGCTTAAGATTATATCCTGAGCCTTTTCTGTACCACAAACAGATGCATGGGAGCCCTGCTGAAACCACCAGCGGCACCTGGAGTTCTCTGCCAGGCCACTGCCTCTGGCTGCTGACACAGAGCCAAAATGAGCCTGCACTCTGAGCACGTTTCTTCAGTTTGGGACTTTTGAGGACATATCAGAAACCCATGCAATCCAGAGTTTCAAGTGTTGCCAGGGGAAATCTGCAGTAGTTGCTAATTTCAAATGGCACAGTTGGTTTGCCTTGGTATAAAAGCACATGGTTTTTGCTAGTTACAGGCTTCTGCCAGTAATCCTCACAGGAAGTCTGCCCAACAGGACCTTTTGAATTTTAATAAAAGAACTCACCTGTGGGAAAAAAAGATTCCTCTACGTAGAAAGTGGTGAGGTTTCTGCCCAATAGCTCTTTCTATTCGATTAATCAGATCTGTGTCAATTTTACTGCTGCCAAACCGAACTATAATCATAAAATGTTAAAAAAAATTAAAATAAGTACAGCATAGCTACAACCAGATCTTGGAATACCAAGAACATACCAGTACAGGCTAGATTAAAAAAGACACCTTCAAGTCAAAAAGTCAAAGTCAATTTTCCTGATTCTTGCCTGAAGACCCAGCAGTCACCTCCAGTATTATCTCTGTGCTGGGAGGCTCAGCTCACTCACAACATGCAGTATTTCTCCATCCATGAATTACTATAAATGCAGGCTCCTTACAGCAGAGCACTGATATTCCAAGCAAAAAACATGCATAAAGAAACACATTCAGATCACCAATTTTACCTAAGCCATATGATAAAAATGTCTATGAGGCTCTGAATGTTTTTCTCTTAATGTGTAAATTTTCTGCTATCAGACAACATCTTCTCTTGCTTTCACTCAAACAACATCACTAACCCCAAATACTCTTCTGCAAACTTAATTCTTCTTTAATATGTATATGATTACAGACACTGCTTCCCTCAGGAGGCTTGAAAAGGAAATGCATAATGCTCTTCATGTCAATCAGTAAGACTTACGACTTGGTGGTTTAGGAAAGGTTGTGATAGAGTAAAATAGCAGTATTTTCTCTATTTCCAGTAATTCTGGGATCCTAATAATCAGGCCAATGCTCTATGATTTAAACTTGTTTGAAAAAAATCTATGTAAGAGTCTACTGCTTGCTAATATCTGCTCTATTTAACATTAGAACTATTCAACGTTGCACTAATAAAATGCAAAATGCATCAAAATGACAAATTATAATCTGAATGAATGCTAAAAAGAGATCAAATAAGCATGAAAATGATTTAGCACATCAACAGCAACTGGTAAGAGGCTAACCTGACAGAAACAGAAAACATGAAAATGCCCCAGATTAACTGGGACTAGTTACCCTAGAAATATTTGTGTACTGTCATGGAAAGTGATTAGAAAAGCTCTCTGGGGTATAGAACACTTCATTGGAAATGCCTTAATATCTTTATTAAACATTCACTGGCTGCACAACTCCCTTTTCTTTGCCCATGTTCACCTTTTCTGTTAAAAAAATGGATCATTTTTCCCTATTTCCTCCTATTTCAATGTTCAGAACATCTTAGGCTCTCTGCTCACAAAGAATCCCCCTTTCTAAACAGCTTCTGACAAAGACACAGTCTCCACTCCTAAACAAGCTTTAAAAAATTCCTAGTGTGCTTTTCATCTCTAGTCTTCTAGCTTTTACCAAAATACAGCTTTCAACTCACTGTGCAGAAGTCCTGAAAATTTTCAAAAGCATATTTGCATTTGCTGAAAATTCATTGTGTACTTTTCCTCTTTGCCATTGCCCTGTTATAACTACATGGAAAAATGTATACCCTAATATTTGTTATACAGTAACTCTGGTGACGAGCCAGTCTGGATGATCTCTGAACAGTCATGTGAGAGGCTCCTGGAGGTTGGAAGAAAGCAAATGCCTACCTTAAAAAGGGCTAGAAGGAGGAATTGTGGAATTGAGGTGGACAGGCCAGTCCACCTGTCATAGAAGGAAGACTTTGATTGCTGAGTTTGGGGAAGAGAAGTCTCAGGAGGGATCTTATCAATGTGTATAAATATGTGATAAGGGGGAGTGGGGAGGAAATAAAAAAGACAGCACCAGACTTTTCTCAGTGATGCCCAGTGAAAGGACAAGGGGCAAATGGTACAACTTAGAAGAAAGAGGAAATTCCATTTAAACATACAAAACCCCTTCATACTGTGCACATGGTCAAACACTGGAACGTGTTGCACAACGAGGTCATGGGATCTCCATCCTTGGAGATTAAAAAACCCTACTGGACAAGGAACCTGCTCTAGCTGACTCTGCTTTGGGGAGAGGGGCTGACTAGATGGTCTGAGAAACTGCCCACCAACTTCAACCATTTGGTATCACCTGCAATATTCAGCTTCCTGAATTATCAGCACGGATAGCATAGAAAGCTCTTTCTCCCTCATTCCTCTGTTCTTTGCTTGTGGACACACACATTCAGAGCTAGGGAATTACAGCTTGGAGATTTGTCTCACGCCTGGATTTCTCTTGACTCTCAAGTCCATTCCCAGGCTGACAAGCTGGCTACAGCTTCAATTAGGGAGGAAATTTCCCAGGATGATAACATGGTGAAAAACAGAGTGGAATTCATAACATAAGTTAACACCTGGTATTTTTCTCATGAGGCACCCGGACATGTTTGGTCAGAGATGTTTTCCCCAATTGTCCAATGAACTACTGTGCTGTCCTAGTGATCGTACCTTACTTTAAATACAGACTGTCTGTACAATAAAGTGGCCTTTTTCCCAAAAAGGTCCATGTGTGTGTTACTGTCCTTTTCTCTCTTTGCAGCACGGTAACCACATTTGCCCATGCTCAAACAAACAAATTCATTTCTAGGGATGTTCATATCTAGTATTAGCTGACAGAACCCTTGTTCCCAGAGTATGTTCAGGCTGTTCTGTTGTGCTACCATACACTTAAGTGCACATCTAGGACAACCATTTGAGAAGAAGACCTCTTTCAATTCAAACACTGATTTAATTTCTTCTATGTTTGATTAAACATAAGCACAGTGGCAACTTTCTCAGGTACCACTAGTAACAGATCATAGATGGCACAAAAATTTCCCTTAAGGTAGGAGCTATCCAATGTAACAAGTTCTTGGACAATACCTTTCATTGTTATTTTTCAAAAGGGAAGGAAAAGAAGGAAGCTTATTGATAACAACCAGCAACTGCTTCACATCCTGAAGTGGCTAGGCTAGCATTCTCTGAAAAATTTCCAACACAGCACTTAGAACAAGCAAAATGACTCATTTATCAAATGCACTAATCTGAGAGTAGTGTAAAGAAGTAAAAACCTTCTAGGCTAACCCACACTCTATGGAAGATGAAAAGTCTTATGTACACAGTTACTGGAAAAAAAGGGCAGGAACTGATTTACAGTAAGTTGTTTTTAGGAAGATCCTGAGATTGCGCCAACACCATTGTGCAATACTTCCTTTTCGAAACTGCTCAGAACCCCTTCTTCCAAAAAAAAAAAAAAATCCCCAAATCACTTCTCTGTCACTCCTATGCAAGTAACAAGATAATGAGAGCTTGTCCACTTCCAGATTCTAATAAATATATTTTTTCCTTCTCTCACATTGACCTATATTTTTCTCTGCACACTTCTCCCTTTCCAACTTTTTCTTTCTCCTATTACTTCCTGCAGACTCAGCCAATGTGTGCATACACTTGACACGATCTCTCAGTAACATCACAAAGAATGAAAATAATGCTGACACAAGCAACTGTCCCAAAAGCAAATACGATTACTGCCACATAAGGGTGGTATGCTCTGTTGTGAGAAAAAAACTACTAAGCAGACCTCAGCAAGGTACAACTGAGGTACTAAACAGGAATTGAAGATTGACAACAATGAAAAAAAGGAAAAATAGAGAAATAAATGAATAGTTCTCTCACTAGTTTCTATGCTAGACTCAAACAAGTCATTAAAATAGCCAACTGAAACTACCAAACTTTGCAAGTTTTGTAACAATCCCATCTGAAACATTTTCCATTACACTGCATGTTTTTGAATGACCTGCAACTCCTTCATTCCAGCCAGCACTTGGCTGCCTCTAAGTGTGCCTTCTGAAGAAGTCATTAGACTTAATACACTTATGCATTAGTTTTGGATCATTCTCACCCTCCCTAATCTATAAGCGATGTAAGGAAAGGGTAGGAAGAATCTGTCAGCCTGGCCAAAATGCTTTTCTGTATTCCAGCCACTGCAGATGCAGATACTCAGTCACAGGATCTTCATTAGTGTAATTGATAATTAACAGTCCTTACACCACAAAACAAACCACATTAAAACTTGGATTTTGAACTTAAAAGTTTTTTGCAAAGTATTTAAGTCTTTCATAGGAAATATCCACCTGGGACATTTTCATCTCTTACAGCAAATTCTTTAGACATGGAAATGCTAAGATTAGACATAAATTAAATGTTACCTATGATGTTTTGATCTGGATTTGTTATGATGCCTTGCTGTTTCTGTGGTCATTAGGATCACTTTACATAAATTCCTTAGTAGCAGTGAAGGAAGAGTTATACCTATGAGCTTGTCATAATCCACGCCTTTAGCATTTGATGTCTGCACATTCCAGGGATCCACTAAATCCTCATCCTCTTCTTTAGTTGTACCATTGTTTATTAATACAAGATCTTTTGGAGGCAAGCCTGCCTGATAGTCTTGTCCTGTTGTTGTTTTATACGACAGTTTTAATGATAAGAGCATCCTCACTGCTGCATCAATTTCATCCTGAATAAAGGAAAAAACCCAAACAACTGTTTGCCTTAACATACTTAAAATAGACAATTACATTAATCTCCCAAGCTTCCAAAATTCCACATCCATGCTTTGATCTGAATTGCATCATTAATAAACTCTAAACTCTGCTCTATTTAAATGTTTTCAACATCAATGTCAAACGTAGAAGAAAAGCAAATCCTAAATTATTAGAATATAAATCATCACCATTGCCAAGATATTTAAAGCAGCTCTGTCTTGCTTTTCAATTTCTGCCTAAGAAAAAAATGCATACTTGCTTTTCAGAAGTATAACAAGTTTAGCACTTTTACCATAAATTTCCAAGGTATATAAATAAAATATAAATTATTATCTAATTTACTTTACAAAGCTTTTAGTGTCTCACCTTAAAATAATATATTCATTAAAATTTATTGATAGACTTGAAGACAAACTGGAACAAGAAGTTATGGTTATGACCTCTCAAATATAAAGCTACTGTAAAATCTCATGCAAGCAATATTTAGAACAACACTTTACTTGACTCTCAGTTTTCAAGGCTTACTCCCACAGGCAATACATTAAGAGAGTCCATATTAAAACTGAGCTCTCCTTGCCAAAATAGTGATGACACAATAGAAAACCTGAAATAAATGGCAAATTACTGAATTATTTAAGGGAGATTAAGAAGGGACTGTCAGTACAGTTACAGGAAGACATATTTGATAATGTCTACAAAAATGTCTGGAGAAAAAGATTTTCATGAACCATCTAAAACCAGGGAAGAATGTAAGTGACATAAATTTGCTTAAGAAATAAATGCCTTGGATCCTGTCACATGGTATGGCAACTGGATAAAGCAGACTTCTAAGCCTAGGTCTCTGTTCTTACTTCAAGAGTAAAAACTTCAGTCTTGCTAATGACTACCTTACTCCAGGTATGCCACAGTTCACAAAATGGACATAAGCAGTTTTTAACAACAGTTTTTCTCATCACAATGCAAAACAGATCTCAGAACAATTAAATTCTTCAGCACTCAAAAAGAGATTGGGTCCAAACCATGAAATGCAAATACCTTTGGTGCTTTTCCTGCTTTCAGTGCTCTGACTTTCTCTCCTTGTTCAGTCACTCTTTCAAACAGCTGAAGTGGACTCAGAGACTTCAAATCACAGTTCGGGCTGTCGGCCATTTTGCCAGACTGCACAAAGATCTGTTCAGGTACAACTCAACTGAATTTATCCTCTTCCAACTCTTTGGCTTGGAGATTCAAAACAGCAGCAACAAAGAGAACTGCAGGGCAGAAAGCAGTATGTTTTACTCTTTAGTGTAAGTCTTCAAGATTAGGTGAACAGAATAAGAAAATAAAAACTATACTGATCCCTACCATGTTCTATTCATATCAAATTGATAAATGTGGAGATAGTACACAGTGAGATTCAGTTTCACACAAAAATGGACAGAGACTGACAAGAGCATCAGGTAAATTTAGACATCACTGTTCATGTTGTCTGTCTATGTAACACTAGAACACTTTTTCAAAGTCAAACTCCTGGCAAAATGAAAATAATTAAATACATGTATATACGGTTCAGAGCATCTCAGAACAACTGGTAGAGGCTATGTGATTCCTGATTAGTTAATGTTCCTGCACTGATACCTTGTCAAATGATGAGACTTTCATAACTATGATATGGAATTTTGTCTCAGTATATGCAGTAGAGTACTTCAGCCCAAAAAAAGATACACAAGAGCAAAGCTCAGTCATCTCCTTTATGGCTTTTCTCCAGAGGTTACAAAACACCTTGGTGACTGGTGACAAATGCTGCTTTCCAAAGAATCCTTGGGTCAGCAATAGGCTGTAAATTTGCCTATGTTTCTCAGAACTATGCAGGAAAAAGGAGATGGTTTAAGATGAGGAGATGGCTGAGACTAAGAACACAGCAGTCTCCCTAAGCATGGCCCATGCCCACCAAGTGGGAAGCTCTGTGCCCATGTAAAAAACTACTGACTTGCAAAGGTCTTGTCTTTCTGGAGAGACCTCCTAGCAAATTACTGATCCACTGCTGTGCATGCAGCACAGATTGATTGAGTGTTAGTAAAAATACACATTCCTTTAGCTCCCTTTTCCCAGAATAAAACAAACAAAAAATCCAAACAAAACCAAGCCTCCAGAAGCATATAATAGTTGCATTAGCTGTTCAGGAGTACTTCAAAGCCTTCCTTCTACAAAATAATCAGTCTAATCGTAATGTTGGTTATATGTACATAGTGTTTATTTAAACTGCTACTGTAAAAAGCCTTCACCTGCCTAGCAAACTTTGAAGGTCCATTTGCTAATGGGTGGTTACCAAAACATACCTATCATTAAGGCTTTGTTTGTCAGTCAGCTGCAATATTCCCATATTTCAGCTTCAGCTGAATATCCTGAGAAAACTGAGAGGTGGATACATCCACATCCACTTGTTATTTTTTTTACTTTATTAACTCTTGGATTACCATACTTAGATTACATAACACCAATTAAGTTTTTAACCTAATTTGATCCCTTCGAACTTGATTTTTTGCAGTTCGACAGTGTGATGAAAGAAGAAGTAATTTGAAGCAGATCAATTTTTGATGCATTCCTACAATTTAATTATATTTTTTATTTGGATATTACCTTCCTCTTCTTCATCGACAAAGAATATTTTAAGTGTTAAAGAAAGTATAGAATAAATGCATATTAGAAAATGTTTATGAAGATTAACATATACCCTTTCTGTAAGAACATGCCATTTATATTTACTGGCTTCAAATTTCACAAAATAATAAAGACATAAATAAGAATTTTCTTTGGTGTAGAACAAATTGTGACTCATTGTTTTAACTTAATTCCTTATAGTACAGTCTTACTGATGGATTGCCTCCATTCAGAAAGGGTGAAACGAGAGCTGACACTTTGCACATATACTGGAAAGCAGCAAACCAGACCCCTTAAAATGTTTGGAATATTATGGATTTAAGCTGAAAAGAGAATCTCAAATGAAGGTGCATCTTCATTAAGAAGTAGCAAAAGTAATCTAGGTGGTACAACAAGACATGAGGATATTGTGACTATAAAATGCAAAACATACAGACTGTTACCTAAAGATTATCTTTATTTACCTCAGTACTGCCCCTATTTTTTGGAAGAATTCAAGCCAGGAATTAACTAATGTGGAACAGAGGTCTTTACCTTTTGAAATTCATTAATGCAATGGTGAACCACAAAAAAGGAATGTCTGGATATTCTACTATTTACCAAGATTTTTTTTCTTGCTATTTTATTGATACTATAAAAATTAACAGTCCCAGACAGATCACATACCATAAGCAAGCAGATCTGAAAGAAAAAAAAAGATGCATGGGAATTGGAGAATGAACTACTAGGATATTTAGGACCAGAGTCTAGAATGACCCAGTGTGAACTTGAAAGCCAAGACATGTGTGCTTCTTCTACCTGTGAAATGCAGGTAACTTATAATGGGTACTGCTCCTGTGTCCATTTCAAAATATTAAACTGCTATGAGACAAAGCTCAAAAACAATCCTTGGCAAAGGTATCAGAAAACTACTGCATCTTCCCCTTTCCAACTGGCTGACCATCACAGATCTATGATCTTTTTCACTGTCTGCAGTCTGACTTGGTAAGTTAGAGACCTGAGAATTAAAAAACAGGGTTTCACATTAAGTTAAGAAGACAAACATTGCATGAAAAGTACATTATGACTTCCAGAGACAACAGTAATACAACAGTCTAGAACAAACTTTAATGAGCA
The DNA here is from genome assembly GCA_013400855.1 of Buphagus erythrorhynchus. Taxonomy (NCBI): domain Eukaryota; kingdom Metazoa; phylum Chordata; class Aves; order Passeriformes; family Sturnidae; genus Buphagus; species Buphagus erythrorhynchus. Next base: position 23,812 of record VZTT01001161.1, read on the forward strand.
AATAAAAGAATGTGAGACTTAAGTCTAAAAGCACTTACATTCCTGAAAACTGTTTTTCCTCCTGTAAAAAAAAATCAAAACGAAAAAGAAAGTAAAATTAAAGTAGGTAGCATCCACACAGATGTCATGTGAAACAGGCCTTGAGAGGCTGCACTTTATAGCAGACCTACCTTCCCAGTCATGGCAAGCATTAATTTAGGCACGAAATAACAACACAAGAGGGCAAGACGATTCCCCAAGATGACAGATAACATGACCACTCAAAGACTGAGGAGTCACCAGAAGAAAGCCCGACATGAATCTTTGCTATACTGCAGCGGCATAAGAGCAAAGCTCCTGCTGTGCACAGACTTGCCCAACACGCCAATGTTCCCTAACCCTGGCGTCCAGCAGCATTCCCTGCCACGCCCTGCCCGGGCACAGCAAAGCCACCCGCCAGCTCTGCCCTTCCTGCGGTGGGACGCATTTTCCAGTGACCTGGACAGCCGCCCTGCCCTTCCCAGGGAAAAGGGCTTTTTCACCTGCCTTTTTCGCGAGGTAGCCCCGCAGGGAATAGAGCAAAATCTCTCAAGTGCATCACGCATCTCCAGGGGAAGGAGAAAACGTGCCCGGCACAAACCCTCTACACCCGGCGCCTCGCACCGGTCACAGGGGCGGCAGTGACCACCCAGCCAGCCCCTCTCCCGCCCGCCGGGGTCTCTCCGCGAGTGCCCATCCCCGTGCCCATCCCCGAGCCGGCCCATCCCGCCGCTCCTCACCCGGCGCTCTCTGTCACCACCATTGCATCACCCCAGCCGGCACGGCCGGCGCAGCTCCCGGCTGGGAAACACAACCTCCCGGAACCATTGCCTCACACAGTGCTCCAGACACCAGCCCAAGGGAGCGATCTCCATCCCGCTCGCACCTGCGGAAAAGGAGCTTCTGCCCGCTCAAGGAGCCGCGGTCTGACCCCTGCCCTTCCCGACACGCGGCCCCAGCGCGGGGGCTACGACATGCGGAACTGTTGGGTGGGGTGTCTTGCTTTCACCCGGGGCGGTTTTAGAAGCGGCGCGGCGGCGGCCGGCAGGTGAGTTCCGGGCGCGCTATGGGGAGCGCAGGTACCGCGGGGACGGGAATGGGAATCCGAACGGGAGTCGGAACTGTCGGGTGCTGTTGTCCCGGCACCACGGGTGGGCTCGGCGCCCGGGGCTCTGGGGAGAGGTAGCGGCTCTGCGGGAGAGGGGAAGGAGCCGGCCTTAGCTGCCGGGGCCGTCCCGGGCCCCGCCTCCTCGTGTGTGGCTACTCCGGTGGGACTGGAGAGGGCCGAGTGTTTGCAGAATCGTTAGGGCTGGAAGGACCTTCTGGAGGTTATCCAGGCCAGCCATGTGCCCAGGCAGGGTCACCCAGAGCAGGTTACACAGTAACGCGTCCGGGTGGCTTCCGAATGTCTCCAGACGGGGAGAATCCACGCCTTCACTGAGCAGTCCAGTGCTCTGCCAGCCTCCATGAAAAGAAGTGCTTTCTCGCCTTGAGGTGGAAGTTCTTGCGTTTTAGTTTATGGCCATTGCTCCTTGTCCTGTCACTGGCACCACCGAGAAGAGCGTGGCACCATCCTCTGGGCACCCGCCTTTGAGACATTTGTATGAATTCATGAGATCCCCTCAGTCCTCGCCAGACTAAACACATCTCCCAGAGTCTCTTATAAGAGAGATGCTTCAGACCCCTCATATCTTTGTGGCCTCGACTGACCCCGCTCCAGTAGCTTGTTCTTTCCCGCTCGGGGCTGTTAGGAGCGAGGGAGCGGCCCGGGGAGGGCCGTGCCTCCCGTCTGACCGCCCCGGGGCCTGCCGTGGGCGAGCTGCGGTGCTCAGTGCCTTAGCACACCTCTGCTGGCATCCACGGGCTCTGTGCCCCTTGGCTGAACACTCTTCTTCGATGCGTTCAGATAAATCAGTCTTGTGGAAGCCGAGGAAAACCAAAATGCTGTAAACTTCTCTTTTAGTTCAATACACTACACATCACATCATTGATAAACTCACAGTCTAGTTACAGGATGTTTCCAATCAAGTACATTGTGGTTCCTCCCCGACCCCCTATTTTTCTTTAGTTAGGGCAGTTTCTCTGGGTGGTGTTTCTTGAAAAACAAAAGTTAATGGGAAGTATTCAGGTGAGAGAGATGCTTTGTTTTTACCAAAATACTGACGTTTATGGGTGATGTGTGTGGTAGGATGGATTTATGCTGACCAAATGTAATGGAACAATTTCTTTTCAGTATCTCATGTAAAACATTTTTAACCTTGTGTTTGCAAGGCACTGTCTTGCACTTCTGAACCTCAGTTTGGGGTTTTTTTTGTGTTAAGCTTAAGTAACTTTGTAAGTCTAACCCAATCCACTTCTGTATCCTAGTTTATAGCTTTTAGCCAGAGGTCAGCTTCTTACTCTATTTGTTCTTTGGACATGATGCATTTGGCTGGGAAATGTGTTAAGTACTACAACACAAACAGTAACCACTTGATAACAATTACTGAAGTGAAGCCCTTCAAACCTCCTATTTATTTTCAATTATGTTTCAATTTACTGCTAGGAACTTCAATTTTTTGTTTTTGAATTGATTTGTTAAGTTTTCATGAAACACTACTTTTTTTTTTGACACTGTTTAAATGAAATCTCGTAATGAATTAAAAGCTATATTGTAAAAAAAAGATGTTTTCCTTGCTCTTGTTTGCTGTCACTTATAGCTGTCTTAAACTTCAGATAATGACAAAATGTCCTCTAGAGGGAGATCTTGTTGCTTTTATGTGCTGAAATGTTGGTCACCTTGTTCCAGTTAAATGTCTTGATCACTTATCTTGGGAAAGATCTGTGATGATGAATGTGTGTATCTTAGTAAGTACCTATCTTCTGGATCTGTGCTTAGAAGTTTGATAACAGAATATAGTCATGTAACACTTCTCTAGGGTACATGAAACATGGTTATTTTAATTCAAATAGATCTAATTCTGAAGTTAAATGAATAATCTTTGCAAGCTCCAGAGTCCTACTGCTGCAGAAGTATTTGTAGGACCTGTGTTTGTGGTGTCCCTCCATTTGTGGTGTCAGTTCTGCAAGTGATACTGACTTTCATGTTGCATTCCCTGTTGTCATCAAGATGCTTTTGAGGGCAGTTTGTTTGCTGACCTGAACCAAGAATTTCAGCAGCCTGTCTGAAAGTGTTGTGGGTTAAATCTCTTCAGCATAATGAGTGCTAACAGCTTGGCAAAGAAGCAAAGCAGTAATCAAGTGTCACATTTAATCAGTCTTACTAGTACTTCCTGCCTATAAACAGCAGAGCAGAAATTACTTTGCAGACACATCAGTTGTCTGAATGTAGTTAACTCTATACTATACATACTCCATACAAATTGTTGGAAAAATCTTGGTGGGATTATTAGGAGGGTGAATTATTCTGCAGGTTACATATGCAGTCTTAGCATGAGATTTCTTTCTCCTAGACATAATGAAAAAAACTTATTTCACAGTTGAGGCATCTATGCTCTCATTTTTCTGTAAGTAGATGCAAATATGAATTCAGTGTAGCTTCTGACATACCTGATCTGTAAAACTAAAGGCTGTGTGGAATATGCTCTGTGGATATAGTTGGAAAATTTCCTCATACTGCAAGGCTGCTGAAGGGGTCAAAAATGTGTTTACATTTTTACTGCCAGTTGAACCCCTACACACTTCTTTCAAGTCATCTGTACTGTTAAGATATAGATATTGTTAGACTGACTCCAAAAGACTTGTAGTATTTATATTCTTAAGAATGTACATACAAAACCACTACATAATTAAATAATTTCTTCTGTGTGTGTGTGTGTAGAAGTAATGCTGGAAGTAAGGCAAAGTAATTTGCTGTATTTATATTGCAAGGTTGTTTTCCTTTTCATCCTCATTGTCATTGTTTTGTGGTATGCAAATACACCTCTGCAATGCATTAAAAATGTATGCAAAGGGCTTGAAGGCAAATTGTGTTGTTTAATAGAATGTACAGTGTGTTATAATAGAGCAATAAATTCCATTAATAAACAGAAATAAGAGGTTTGAAATTTTTTTTAAGAAAGGCATATTTATATCCCTAAGTTACTCAAGTTGTAGACTCTGTAATTAATTGTGCTCTGAATAATCAATTCTTTATTTTAGATCATAATTTTGGAGGATTGCAGTACTGAGATCTCTGGAGTCTGCTGTGTCTAGCCATAATGAGTTTGGTTGCTTATGAAGATTCAGACTCTGAGACAGAAGCTGAAAAGACTGAAGCCCTCGATGCTTCTGGCAGACAAACAAACCAGCTGAGTTCTCCTGTGAGTTGTGTTCAGCACTTTGCACCTGGTAGTACAAAACCTGCATATGAAATGCACCCTGCTGGGAGCACTGGCAGCTCTGGCAGGAGCACGGTTTGTGAAGATCCCCCTGAGCATTGTGCACAGAATAACAACACTGACTTGGCACGTCCCTATTGTCCCAGGGTGTACTCTGGCCATGCTGCATTATCTGTGGCTTACAAAAACTATGAACAGGCTTCAAGCTCTTCAACAAATTCTGGAAATGGTATTTCCCAGAAGAGAACACATAAAGACAGCACTACTACCATCAAAGGAATTAGACCATATATCCCTAAACGATTGCGTCAAGAAAATTCCAGTAAGCCTGAAAAAGAAGAATCTGACCAGAGAGGTAGCTCAGATTGTGATGTTAAGTTTACTGTATCAGGAGAGCAGACTTTGAGAAAGATCTCTGAATTGATTAAGCCATATTTGGGATCTAAATATAAAGTGACTGAAGTTCCCAAAAGCTTAGTATTTTACATGTCTAAACACAGCGGCCCTGTTAATGAAATCCAGTGGTGTCCTGTACGGGAACAAAGTCACATGCTTCTCTCAGCTTCTATGGACAAAACAGTCAAGGTAATGTAAAGCAAGATGCTTTCTGGCTCAATCATCAGACTTAGAAATATTGTATTAAACAATGCTGTTGTGGAAATAACATCCTTGCTTGTGTGTATTTAACAGTTCCAATGTACTCAGAATTTGAGGAGGTGCTTTATAAGATTATTATGAACTTGCTGCCTAATACTTCGCTGTACCCACAGTTAGTTCCATTAGCTTGGAATCTGGTGGTTTTGGTTTTTTTTTTATTTTAGTAATGTCAGTATTTTAGACCTTAAGAAGTTAGATTTCTGCTAGGTCATTTCTCATGATCTATATCAGTGTTTTATCACAATGGCCTGTGAGCACTATGGTATGCACACAGATTCTGTCCTGAGTCATTAAGCAACTAACTGCTAACACTGGAATAATATTTTGAAGACCTTTACCTTTCTGACAGCCTGTGTGACATCTCCTGGAGGAGGTAGGTCAGGTCAGATGGATTTTGCATCTCAGAGCAATGTCTTGTCATGATGTAAGGGGTCTTCCCACTTCAGTTTGTTTCAAGGGTTAATTGCTCAATACTCAGAGTGAATTTTCCTCCTAGCTTTAATGAATTTGTCTTCAGTTCTTTGGTAATTTAGTCAGTCCAATGGGGCTTTTGTTTTTAAAATGTGTAATAAAAGTATTTTCTGTGTATGCTTTCCCAGATATAGGGCTGATTGTGCCTCTAGGTTCAAATAATAGTCTTCTGAAGTGGCCTTGCACAGTAACATACCTTTGATAAGAGTGCACAGAAAGTGTCCTTTCTGGTGGAAGACATGCTCTATTGCATCTAACATGTATTTACCATGGCAGGCACAATTATTTTCTTGCTTCTAAAATTTAGGACTTTAGTAAATTTTCCTAAATAGAGAGAAGAAGAACATCCCTTGTACCAGCATTACCAACATAGTTCCTCCAGCTTCTTTCCCAGGATTTTTAAACCTCTTTTTCTTAAACATTAAATGGAGGAAAAAAAGTACCTTTGTTTCTCCTTGCAAGTTGTCTTTAGTATATTTGTTATATCTTGGCTGTTCTTTGAAGAACAGACTTAGAAGGAAGAGGCTAAGATGTGCAAATAGGGCTGATGGATGTTTCTGCTAAGCAGCAATGTAAATTTAGATTGTACAATACTGATGTCTGGATGTCTGAATTTGACCTTTTGTCTTAAATTGTCACATCATCTGCTTAACGTTTGTTGACTGTTCCAGAGCCTCATTTTACTGACAGGTGAAGTTATGGATGTATTGAATTTGGTATAAAAATCTAAAATCTAAGTTGTTGCTGCAGTATAAAATTATTAAAAAGTTGAAATAATGGCCAATCTGCTTTGTCTTCTGAGCATAAAGAAAAACTATTTTTCTGAATCAGTGTTACCATGCCTGCTTGGAAGCAGTCATTAACAGTAAAGCCGATTTTTGAAGAAATCTGACTGTTTTAGGTCCCCCAAACCTTGGAAATTCAGTATAAATGAAGTACATTAGTTTTGGCAACACTTCAGAGCATGCGGGTCTCAAAAATGAATAAAGGAATAACGTAACTCTTAGGAAGTATCTGAAACCACGCTTTGTCCTCTGGAAGGCAGCTTGTGGAGAGGCAGCGAGCTGTGGATGCCCCTTGCTGTTGTTTCTTAGGGAATCTCGTCACTGTCACGCCGTTACACGCGGGCCGTCCTGGGCAGCAGAGGGCGCGGTGACACCGAGGATTCACTTGGTGTTAGGCTCCCAAATTCCCTCCCTTTCTGGGACTGCGAGCACATAAATCCCTGGTGACTGTGACAGCACTGCTTTACCTTCTGGGAATTGATTTGGGCTGTCTACTGTTGCCTGAAGTTATCCATTTTCCGATATAAGCATAAAACAACTGATTGAAAATGCAGGTCAGCTATTTTTTTGTCCTCATCCTTTTAACTTCACACAGATTGTATTTTTTTTTTCCCCAAAAAACACCTGCTTGGGATCGCTCATTTAAATCCAGGCAGTGAATGTGTGTCCTCTTTCCCCCTAATGGGAATATGCAGATACTCAGGATGTTTGCATGATCTACTTTCAACATCTGGTTTGGGTAAAACTCAAAGCACAGTTAAAAGCCTAAAATCTCTGTATGATCAGAGAGAAGAGGTAATTCAGAGCCTCAAAACTCTGTACTTTCATTTAGTCACAGGAATAACTGTGACTATTTTTAAGTGTAAATTCTTTGGATTGAGTTCTTACACTCAGCCTATGCATTAAGGCTTTTATGTTTTGAAGAGTTCAATATTAGTGGGGATTTCTCAGAACTGAGTGTTCTAAGTTGAGATGACTGTGGTAGTTTAAGTTGTGCTTGAACCAGAGCTCTACTCAATTTATATAGTATTTAGCCACTTTTGTATAGTTTATCTGGTTTTATATGCTTAATAATTTCCTCTTTCATCACAAGCTAATAATTTTCCTTTGTGGGAAAGGATTTTTTTTTTTTAAGCTATGTAGAAGTAAGAAACATTTGGTTTACGTACCTTAGTGATCGTAATTTTTTTATTCCCATCTAAATTATGATGACTAAGTCAATTATATCACACAGATATATATCTAAACTGTGTATATGGAACTGATATGTGGGTTTTTTTTTGTTTTTACTTTTTAAGTATGTGTATGTATTCTGTCTCGATCAGGAAAAAAGAACAGTCTTCCATTTATGTTCTCTCAGGTTGAAAAGTGCACTTCAACATCTTTATGAATCAGTGTAAGTCATGCTAAAGTATTTACAATAAATGAGTTGATATTTTCAGTTTCTATTGACTGAAGAATAGCCTAGAGCTGGAAGGTCACAGAAGCATTTAGTAAAAATATCTTGCAAAGAATGAATGAACTGTGTTAGAGCATTTTATGGTTTTCTTTAAAAGTATTTGATCTGATTTCTTTTGTATTGCTGCATTTAAAACACCTCGAACAGTTATCAAGTGGTAAAGTTGAAAACAGTATCAGTTACCAGCTCGGGGGCAGAATTCTTTAGAGTAACACTCCTGCCAGCAGATGGGGCACCTCAGCGTGTTAGAACTAAACTAAACTAGAGGGGACTAAACTGCCTTTGAACGCTCAAAGACTTTAATATTTGCCTCTATGCTGTGTGTTGAAAGACCAAAGTTACAAGTTTATGCATATGTTGCTAAATGTATAAGAAAACCCCTGAGTTTTCTGAGAGACCTGAAAATAAGATAGAACTCCATCTGGGCAGTGATAGGCATTGCAAATTAGCCACAGTTCTTCAAATCTGGAGTATTAGTAGAAGAATATTTAATGCTAAAGTTTAAATTTGTAGGGAATGGGGAGCTCTTACTATGGCAGTACTGCTTTTCATGGTTACACTCTAATGATATTGTGACTTTATGTTTTTAGCTAAGGTATGTATTTTAAGGACTGTGAAATGTCTGAACTGATTAAATTTGTTTTCTTTGAATTACACTTCTTTGCCTTCTGTTTGAATAGCTGCTGTAAATGAATTTTAGGCATCTACTGCCATTTTTATATTTTCCTACTCAAACAACAAAATAGTGTTCATTATTTTTATATCTCATCAACTGTTTTTCTTTGCATAAATTTTGAGAGTTATCGCTGCTCTTAAAGGTGACTGGTTCCCATAGTGTGGATATGCAATGCTTTCTGAACATCAGATCTTGTTTAGGTATTTCTGGTTTAGAACCCTAAATACAGAATCCAGAATCACAGGTTACCACTGAATACAGCTTTTTGCCTTCGGTAGCAGAGAACATTAAAAAGTTGTGTCTTGAAAGACATTTCTCAATTGCAGAAACCACAATGCTGCATTCACATTGTAAGTGTCCTTTATTTGGAAGATATTGTCATTACACAGAGCCACACAGATGTTAACATTTTCACTAGTTACTGGTGCTGAACTTAGCTTTTTAACAATTTATAACTTCATAATTGTTCATAACTTCAGCATCCTATGCCTTTATTCTGTATTTCCTACCTTAAAATTAACTCTAGGTAACATTTTTATATAATCATCTGTTAGCTGTTAATTTTGTGTTTCTCATATTTTATTTAGAGCATCACAGCAGGTGTTATGTTTGTTGCAGAGGATTTAGTAATTTTCAGCACTTTCACTCTCCATTGTTAAACAAGGTCAAGGAAAGAAAATGCTACAATTTTTGAGTATGCAATATGTGTATTAATAGCACTTTGTGTTCTAATACATTTTTGCAAGTTTTTCTTATATATTTTGTTCTCTGCTGGCCTAGTTGAATGGTCATTTAGTCACAGCTCTTTATATACAAGTAAAGTAAAAGTTTTAAAAATGAGTTTAATAATATCAGCCTCTTGAGCAGGGGCATTGCTGACTTGCCATGATTAAGAACAGAACAACCATACTGGTTCAGACCAGGGCTCTGTCTAGCCCAGGGGTCAGTCTCTATGGAGATGTGTAAAGAAGAACAAGTCAAAGGTTTGTGGTGCCTTTAAGTCCTCTTCTGGTCTGTGCTTATTTTCAAGTCAGGATTTCTGAGCTCCTAAGTAGTTCATCTTTGTAATTTGCTACCTCAAGAGATTTCTTCCAGATACCTCTCCAGTCTTCTGAGACCCTTTTGTGATCATTAGGTTTAGAATGGTATGTTACTCATACTCATGAAATTTAATGTATGGATTTTGATTCCTGGAGTGTGTCAAATGCCACAAGAAATACAATTTTCAATCATACTTTCAAAGTATTTTATTACTTTGTGTTTTTGTGTCTGTTAGGAGAAAGGTAGCACAGTAGTATATTCCAGGAATTTTGTTATTGTTGATCCTGTTGTATTGGACAGAATGATAGGAGATGATAGCCTCAATCCATGAACTGTGTGTGGCACAGATAGTGGCAACACAAATTTCCTAGATGTTGGCCATTACCCTGTCTCAGAGTAATAAAATCTAATATTTCTCTTTTCAACCAATCTGTACACAATTCTCTTGGAATAGGCAGTGTTTTTTGTTGTTCTGTCACAGGCATGTCTGTTTATTAAGGAATAAATTTAAGCTGCCAGCATATTTCCTGTACACTCAGGCATAGCTGTCAGATGGCTGTAGCCCTGTCACAGCTAAGGTGGATTCAAACTGTTCACTAAGCAGAATTAGCTATCATGCTGCTAGTACCTCAAGTTTGTTAGTACCTCAGCTCTTAGATTGATTTTTAAAATCTAATTGTGGCAACATTCCCTTAACTGTAGGTTATGATAAGATGACAAATTGGGAAGTAACTCTATTTGATACATATATTATTATTTAAAATGTTTTGAAGATCT
>VZTT01001162.1:9454-31026 GCA_013400855.1 Buphagus erythrorhynchus
AATTATTTTATTTTCTACTAGAAAGTTGTGAAAGGTAAATATAAAACTTCTTTCCTGCCAACTGAACAAACACTAGAAATCAAGGATACATGTGTACAGCCCAATCATTTACGGATGTCAAAGGAACAGCCTCTGCAAAAATAAAATTTACTTTCAGATCATTAACTAACAAATCAATTTTCTTATTAAATACCAGATAAATTAATAGATTAGGAGCATTTATCTTGGCTTAGTATAGATAACAAAAATTGCAGTATAACAGTAATGGCATTAAAAACAGCACTAAAAAGTGATGAAAATTAAATTTAAAATTTTGGGAGGCTCGATCTAAAGAAATCTTAGAACTTTTTTACCCCAAGAAGTTCAATCACAAATCTCTCCCCACTACATTTATGGGTTGGAGGAAAAAATATTAGTATGTATAATCTAAATTCTTACTTGCTACAGATTTTTTTTTTAATGGTGTAACAAAGAGAATATAGTTTATGAACTTATAGGAAACTTCAGAAATTAGAAGTTTCCTGTATGGCACCCTTAATGTGCAGTGCACATTGTAAAAGCAATGGCAATAGCAGTACCCAGAACATCCAAGGAAGCATCTTCTTTCCATTTGTATTTTTCAAGGCGTTTCAAAACTCTCTTTTGGATTTCTTCAACTTCTTCCTTTTGTTTGTAATACTTCTGGGCAAGAGCAGATTCTGTATATTTTTTGTGGTGTTCCTCCAAAGTCTTTCTACACTGGGCTATGGAATTCTCATACGTTTTCCTATAAAAATACATGTAATTTATTTTTTTTCCACAGGAAACCATTGTTTATAAGGAAAAAAACCTATAAATTTGTGGCATCAGCTCAGTTAATACCACAGAACGAAAAGTCAGATTATATTTAATATGACAATATCTGGCTTTATTTTTTATTTTCCACCTATATTCAAGGAAGACTATGCTGTATGTAACAAAGAATAGTCATGATGTAAAAACCAGCCAAACCTCCTTGTTCAGAAGGGAATGTAGACCACACCATATTCAAAGGCAGCCTAACTGATGACAAATGTGTTTTTCCCTGTGTAATTATCATGAAATTCACTGTAGGCCAAAGTCTCTGCTGGTGCATGTTGGCACAATTCCATCAGTTTTGGTGGAGCTGGAGCACAGCTACAGTAGAGGAGAATTTGGCCAAACTTCCCATATTTAGAGCAGCCTGGTGTACCATGGGACTAAGAGCTGCCTCCAAGGAGATGCTGAGTAATCTCTGTCTGACTCAGGGAAGCCTTAAACACACACATCAGTCACACTGAAACAACAGGACTATTCATACTTCAGGTTAAGCAAACACTTAAATGTTTAAATGGCAAAGAGCCAGAATGCTCAGCTTCTTGTGGGGCTGCCTTGTAAATTAATGTCACACTAAATGTACCTTCACTGACATCATGTGAGCACATAGCTATGAATTACTGAAGTAGGTAACATCAATGAATGCAGGAAAAGCTTCTGTGAACAACAGACAGGCAAATTTTAAAATATTAAATTATTAGTACACCGAAAGATTAGCAAGAAATTCCTTTATGGGAAAAACTATGGTGCATAAAAGCAATTAAAGCCAGAAACCCAACTCTTATCTTGCCCCTACATTAAGGAACAGCTCTCACTGCTTGCAGAGCACACAGGACTTCTCTCCAAGGAACACATTTTACCTCAAATTGCTATTAATCATTTAATTACAGCATGACTGAAAGGCTGCATTTGACAATCCTGGCTGCCTACTGGCTATGCCAGGCAATGGGAGAGAGAAAAACTTATGTCCAAATTCAATATTAGAATCTTCTGCTCTTACAAAAGGAAAACAAATTCACAAGGCAAAACACAGATTTCTAATTTTCAAATCAAACTACACTCCAGGCACAAGTTCCTGTTAAACTGACTGTTAAAACTTCAGGGGAGAGAAGTTGTAGGTAACACTGTGAATCAAATCTAGGAATTAATATTTCCCAAACTTCACATAGAAAGTGACACTAATCTACTTGCTTTTCTATACAGGTGGTCTCAGGAATCTAAGTTTTTTGATTTGCTTAATATTTCTGTATAATCTACAAAATTTCCTAGGTATGAAAGATGAAAAATATTCAGTTCTATTTAATTAAATAGATGTTACGACAATAACTGATCAAAAAATAAATTTGCTAATAAACTTCGAATGTATTACAAATAAATTCAAATAATATAAATAAGTAAAATAATTTGTTGTAACAGGTACATTTCAAGCTTGTGAATATAATCCCAAAACTTTATATTCTTTTCCCAAAATCTATTTTTCACACATAATATTTATGGCCGTATATAGTATAGGGGTCTTGAGTAATCATCAATATTTTTAATATTTTCTCGAAGTAATTTACATCCTTCAGTTCATGCAGATAACACAGACTATTCAGAATTCACCGCTGTTCACATTAATTAGAAAAAGTTTTAATCTAATTACAACAGGAAAAGGACAGCACTCACAACCCCCTGAACATTATGTGGATAGCAATTTATTACTTTTTACTTCTTCATATCACTTATTTTCAGGATTGACTTCCAGATCATATATGTACTCTTATATCTTCTTGAAACCAATAACAACAAAAAAATGTGGAACATTTTATAAACCTCCATTATAAGCGCCTAATTAAACATGAACTGATCTGCCCATCTTTTAAAAACATCTTTCCATCTAAAGCAGCATGTCCTCAGTGCCCCTCAAATGCAAGACTAAAGAGAACATTCAGCTCATAAAAGTTCTAAAGACACTTATTTTTCTTCCTAATTTAAATACTGGAATTTGCTGAATGCACATCTTGCTGACTTGAACATATCATCAAATGCTTTGGTGCAGAGAGATTGTATTTGGGGCACAGTTTTGAAAAATACATGAAATAAATTTATTTTGTGATTTGTAGTCATGATGTCTTATAATTAAGCTCAGGAAAACAGATCAAACACTTTAATGCTGGAATTGAAACTAGTTATCTAAAGAAGCAATTTAAAAGTAATGCTTCTTTGGCTTGTCAGCTCAAATTAGTGAAAGCCAAAATGGTTTAATCATATACTCATAGAAAGCCAATTTAGCCTTATTTTTCACCAAATTTAGAGTTCTGAAGAGGAAGAAGGAAGATAAGCTACTAAGTGAGTTAATTAAAGGCTCTCAGGCATGCTGTTTCTGCTGACTTGGACAACTGGCAAAAAGAATGATTACAAAAGACTCAAAGCCAATGTTTTAAATTAGTTAAATTTACAACTCTAAACTGGTATTTAGGTACCTGGAGGGGTCTGCCGTGCCTTTTGCACCACGGGGCCAAGCAGCCTCCACCCCCTCCCAGGCAGAGCAGTGCAGGTGAGCAGCCTCTCTAAAATGGAGACAGCTTGGCTTTGTTCAACAGAACTTTGGAGGGTTACCCTGGCACAGCACATTTGGAACATTTCAGGGAGAATCTTCAGGGTCTGCTCCTTATTTCATTGGCTGTAGGCAGCTACATTGCACAATTAATAATTTATTTTAAATGCTGAGACTAATTAATGAAAATAAAACACCTGACATGCCACTCACTGAACAGAATTGAATTTGCAATTAATACTGACTAGAAGCTTGTCTACAACTGGTCTTAAAATGGTTTCAGACCAGGCTTTTCCGAGACACTTTCTCATTTTTTGGGACCTAAGAGTGAATTTGTATGCTTTGTGGTTATTTTGAAGAATATACAACAGTATACAAAAATTTGATTTGTATATTCTGATAATAGCATGCAATTCATATTCAAAAATAAGGAAAAGCATAAAATTATCTGAATGCTTCTAACTGTTACCTGAAAAAATTGTTTTTATTTATCAGGCTTTTCTTCAAACAGTAGGCAATTGTACAATGTTCTGAAAAATTGCAATAGGCATTTGGGAAGCAACTGAATTTCAAGAATTCATATTTTATCATATTTCTCTGGCAACTACAAAATAACATATGATCTCATGGTAATGTAAACAAAAAATTCTTTTAATTGTTCAGTCACTTATAGGTGACTATAAATTCCTGAAAAGTTTGTAACAATTTTTTCATGCAGACAGCACTAATTTTACTGATCAGTTTAGTCAGTACTACTGCTGGAAATCTCATCTCATGTGATCACAGATACCTCTCATTTTCTGTATCTTCCTTTACAGCTGTAATTTCATTTTTCAAATATGCTCCATGCTTTTTAAGAATTGTGTAGGTGGGCTTCCAGCTGTGGACAGAGTAAACAAAAACCAAAAGCATATTAGCGGTCTTTCTTAGTAAAATAAACATTTAGGAAAGAAGACACCAAGTTACTTTAGCTAGCTTACAAGTGATTTATTAATTTATTTGAAAGTTAAACATAAATGGGTTTAGTACTGAAATCTTTTGCAGGCATGAATTTATTTTGTTAATATTTCACTCCTGCAAATTCAAGAAAAAAAGAAAATATATATATTTAGAATTAAGTAACATTACAGAGCACTTTTTAAGGAATTAATGGAAGGAACTTCACAAATTTTTGCAGCTAATACAAAGTAATGAGGCATCTAAATCCACATTTTAGGTCCTCAACACATCACCATCAATAAATCCTTTAGATATGTCAAATTTTCTTGTTGGAGACACCTACAGCTTCACTCTCACCAGTATCACCAGCACACATCTCACACCTAAATGCAAGCAGCAGTTACAAACTCAGAATTTCCTCCATTTGCTAACCAAGTCTTGCTCAGAAAGCATCAAAGTGACTTTCCTACAGCAGGATGCTGTAGATGGTACTGAGAGCAGAGCAGCTTCACACAATTCTTATGACTACTGAAAGAGCAGGACTTTCTCAACATCCAGGCATTAGAGATACCCCTGCCTTGGATATGGGAACACTAGAAAAACCAGATGGACTTTCTGATTCAAGTGAAACTCAGATGTGATCTTTAGGAGAGGCATATTAAGAAGTTTTTGAAAAGAAAGTATCCTGTCTGGAATAAAAAAATGGTATAAGAAGTACAAACAATCCAGCATTCCTGGTATAAATGGTTGGACACCACTGGTGATTAAAAGTGGAACTACAAAATGTTATTTCACCATATCTACTGCAAATTCAGCAGAAAGCTGAATTTCAAAAGGGTTAGATTTTTTCAAAAGCAGAAACCAACATGTGCTTGCACACCAGACACTGTGATGTTCTTTTACTCAGAAAACTCCATTACTTTCTTTGGAGAAAAAAAAAACCCAAGATGTAAAATTCATAGAGATTTTGTTAATCAGAGTACAAGCCATGTTGTGAGTTACATTTTTTGTTCACATCTGTTCTGTGGCCATGATAAAAACATGTGGTACAAGAACAGTGGTTTGTGAATACAACCAGGTATGCAGGATTCAAGCAGCTCATTTACTTGTTTGCTAAATGCATCACTGTCTCATGGATGTCCTTGGTAGCCATCACATTTATTTGTTCTTCCTTTCATCAGCCAGAGTATAAAAAAGATCTTTACCCACACTGCACTGAAAGCAATAAAATTGTCCCGAAGTTTGGCTAGTGGGACAAGACAACAATTTCTTTTCCTAACTTAACAACATTCTGAGTTCATGTGGCTTTTTAAAAATTATCTTCTATTTCCATGAAATCCCACCATCCTTGCATTCAAATTTTAAAATTGTAAGAGAAACAAATATAAATATATAAATATATAAATATAAAAATCTATACCAAATAAAATTGGTATAGGTTCCATCAGCAGCATTTCACTACTTATTGCTCTGGGATCAACATTTGAATGTTTGAATACTTCAAGAAACTAAGTATTAGCAAAATGTCATCACTTGTCTAAAAATATGTTTCATTTGGGTCATTTTCTGTCTTCAGGTCTTTTTTACATAGACCAATATGTATTTCTTCAGAAAACACAGTATTATCCCAATACATCTATCCCATATATCGTATTTTCTCTAGACTTGTTGAATACAAGAACTTTGTATTTTGTTCAAAGTCTTCAAATCTGCTTCAGTATAGTCATAATGTCTCGTAAGCCAGACAAAACGTTGTTTCTCTGAGAGCTCTATTGAGCTCTATCACTGGCAATTAGTCAGCTGTGAGGGTGATTGTGACTCCAAAACAGTATCTGAATTTACAAAACCAACATTAGAATCATGTCCAGTATAGATGGAATGTCAACTAGAATAAATTTTGGAAGTTTGGGGTGATTCTACTGTGTAAGTGCTCTAATTGTCTGATCTTATAGCCAGGGCTTGTTTATTGCAGTTTTCAGTCTGTCATTAAATGACATTTCCAATAATTTAAGACACAAAGTCTCTACTCTTCTGCAAGCATTGTCCTTCTATGAATACATGCATTCATTAATGAGTCACTTCTCATTTTCAGTCTCTTTACACTAATGCCATTAATTATTCTTTGTAGGACTTGAGCCAAAACCCATTGAATTCAATGATTAAAATTTAGATCAGATCCTTAGTTCTACCCTTAATTTTTACTCCTTTATTTGCATCACTTAATAGTTTGTCATTTGCAAACAGATTTGCAGCCTCAAAAAATGTCAAAGGAAGCAGTGTGGATAGTTTAATAAACTTGTGTAAGTGTTCATTTTATACTACATTGGAGGCAAGAATTTAATGTAATGGAAAAAAATAATTTTTTTACCAAGGTCAGATCTTTTCCCAACTCTTTTAATGGTAAAGCTACAAATCAGTATTGAATGGCAATTCATTCAAATAAGCCAGCCACTATACCCACTTTATTTAATGATTTAATAATGATTCCATTCTTTCTTTTTCTTTCTGAGAGCTCAAAATAAACCTAGAAAGGATCCCAGTGCCATCTTTACTTCCCTCTCTATTCTCAGAAACACCCACACTCTCCATTCACATTGCAGAAAAAATTTCAAACGTATGTCATAGATATTTTTATTATTTACCTTTATATATAGAATTGTAAGAAAACAAAACAGGATTTGCCAACAAATCCTCATTCCAGCTGCTGAGGAACCAATCAGATTGTGGAGAAATGGAACACTCTGATGGATTTTATTACTTGGGACAAACTTTCTGTATTGTCAAATATCGATTTGCCTTTTCAGCTACCCTTGCAAACACCTGAGGTTTTAATTTTTAAAAAGTATGTGTCAGGAAGATAAAACTCCTTGTAGCTAAATTGTGTCTTGAAAAGCTTCTAATTACTAAGATCCAAAAGCGATCAGCATTTAAAACTTGAACTAATTATCCCATACAAACATTTATGTAAGAAAAACTGAATGGCAGCCCATTGCATTCATCAAAAGATTGTGTCCAGAAGACAAATTTTGCAGTCTGGAGCAAAACTGGTACTGGCATCTGCCAGCAGAAGCACACGTGTGTATGGAGAGGCAGTTATAGTTTTCTTGTGTGAAAATATGTATAGAACAAAAAGTAACTTGAAACACGTTGTGAACAAAGAATAGAAAGATGTTCAATTTCAGGAAGTCTTTTTTTTAACAGTATTCTTAAAATTGGTCAAATTTGCATCCAAGTGTAGAAAAACTATGCTTCTATTACCTTATTACATGAATGCATGCTGCAAAGATAGTACCTGTGATCTTCTGAAAACTGGGGATTTTAATAAAAAACAAACCCATAATTAAATATAGTCTGCTTTTCTATAATTCTTCTTCAGCAAATGGGTAATACTGTAATTTTCATACCTAAAGATCTGCAGTTTAAAAAAACCAGGAGAATACTAAAGTTTTCTTTAACATCACTGCTGTCAGAACATAACCATACATATTTTTCCCTTCCTTCCTCACTGACTTCCTTAATGCCAGCCACAACTCAGAGCTCAGGCTCTTTTATACTCACACATCACAGCTCTTCTTGCTGTTCTCATTCTGCTTTTGCAGATCAGCAAGTTTCTCATTGTCTTTTTTTATATTTTCCTCCAACCAAGCAATTTCATTCTTTTCTTTTGTGATTTGTGCAGTGTACACTGAAATTTAGAAATAAATGAAAAAGTATATTCATGCATTTTCAACAAATCTATGAAATAAAAAGTCTACATTCAGAATGATTGAAAATTCCTTCTGAAAACCTTAATCTCCATAATGCCAGGTGAGTGGACAGCCTGCAATTAAGCAAGGTAACAACAAAGTGAGTCAAAACATAGGGATTTTCAGCTGGGTGGTGAGTACCTTAATAATCATTTAATATTGTGAGACTGGCATGGTTTGTGCTGTTTCTGAATCCCAGTCTGTATAGAACTGAAGTAACTATTAGTGGTATTCCCCAGTTCAGTGTTCCCACTGAAACACTCCAAACCATGCACTGCTCACTCACTCTCTAGCCAGAACCAGGACCCTCTTTCAAACACTTGTATTCTTTTGCAAAAGCCCAGAATGTCAAATGTTCTGAGCAGGAAAGCTGACTACAATAAAGGAAAAATAAAAACATCACAAAAGGCATATAAGCAATTACTGGAAAACAGAAAAATTAAAATAAAAAGGAATTTTACTCAATGTAGGAATGTGTAATGTATGATAAATTAATATAGGACACAGGTTAATTAATTAAAAAGTGCATTATAATCTCAGGTTCTCAAGGAATAGTCATTGAGATTTGTGGAGATTCTTAAGGCAAACTCTTAATTCTGCCTCTTCTGACAGCAAACAGCTGATAACACTTTCTGAATGAGTGGTTAGAGGAGAATCCATGCTGTTGAACATGATCAGTGCTCTCTTCACAAGTAAAAGCTGTGAGAACTATCATACATGCTCACCTTGCAATGCAATAAGTGCAACTTGGTGACATTTTTTTCTCTGCATTTTTTAATTATTTATTTCTATACAAGATTTCAGATTCATCAGTGCTAAATTGTCCCTTGCTACCACTGCTGTCATGAAGCACTAAATGCCAGAGCAGGTGACCCTACACACAAGTCAATCACGTCCTGCCCTTCTCTCATCTACTCAGAGCTTCTTAGTGATGCAAGATAGGTCTTGAGTTGGAATTACTGCTCTGAAACTTTAGGTCATTCTGAAGCTTGGCTCTGGTTTTGTACTACTTGCTATAAATTAATTTTCAACAGCATCTGCATTTATAGCAGAAAATAAACCACTTCTCACAAAGAAATGTCAGTCAGTGAAAACCAAAAATTTCTCAATGTAATTTATTATCTTAGGCTATCCTTGGGTTATCTTCAGTCCCTTAATATTTTCCATATCTAAAGTCAGTAACTTGCCTTTACTTAGCATGAAGCATAAATATTGGACAACTGACATGGCTTAATTTCTGTAAATAAACAGCTGAATGTGGCAGAACCCTGTAGACAACTTTCTGAGATTTACCAAAATGTAACATAATGCTATTAACAAATATAGACTTCACATCTAATTTAGTATTTTTTACAGGTAAGCACTTCTGTGAGCTGTTCAACTAACCTGTGCTTTCACAAGGACCTGGTGGGTGAGATCCATCTCACCCAATGTTAGTGCAGGGACTTTCTTCAGAGCAACACACCCATGGCTGCAGCTACACCCAGCTGAGACAAGCTGACATTTTTAAAGTTTACTTTATCTAACCCACTTTAAACTGGTTCTTTAGGATAAGGTAAATCACACCCTAAAAGTGCCTATTTCCCTCCACTGGTAAGAAAGAGACTGTAGCCAAATATCCTGATGAATCTCACACCAAAAGTCCAAGGCTGAATGTACAGCTGTTCATCTGCCAAGTAATACACAGAGACAAAATTACATCGGTGTTACTATATTTTGCTAAGTTCTTGAAAGACTTAACCCAAACTGCTAAAAGCCTGAGTGCTGGCTGTGTGTTTACACATACTTAGGTATCTCTGAACTGAACACAAAAGCAGCTATGCCATGTTACTACAGCCTTTGGATTTTCCCTAAGAGCATTTACCTTAAGCCTGCATAAATGTTAAGAAAAGCCTCAACTCTAAGGTTCAGTTGTGTGACTGGAGAGTTAAACGAGAATCCAAGGTGTGCCAGATTTAGTGTTACAGATGTTTTCATGTTTAAGATGCTTCAATTTAATTGTGATAATCTTCTTAATGAATAAGTACTTGCTTGGACATATCAGTGAAGATTATTAGAAATGTTATAATCAAAAAGAACACCAATTAGATCAGAATTTTCTCTTATTCTTTTTTTTTTATATATGGAGGCTATGTGCTTGAATATCTGCCTGTGAAGTACCAGAGGTGAGCATAGATATTCTCAGATTGTTTGTGGTAGAGAAACTATTCTTTTGACATTCTCATGAATGATTCCACATAGTAGCACGGAAAAGAAAAATCAGAAGACTTAAGTCCATAGTATTGTGTTGTCTGTAAGCCCTGGGGGAGAACAAATTTAATGCAGAGCAAGACTTTCTCTTTGGGTTTACAATTCTGAATTTCAAATAAAGTAACCAGCTGCTTGATTGCAAAAAAAGAAGAACCGGGCTTGAGGACGTAGTAGCAACTGAGAGAACTTTCACTATTTTAAGAAAACAGAAAGAGAGAAGATGCAGTGAGGCAGAGGTCCAAATCTGGAAAGAACAAAAAACATGAAGAAAGAAAGGGAGGCAAGTGGCAGATGTATTGAGCAAGCACAGCTGAATCAAAGGGCTGCCAGAGACTGTGAGGAGCTGAAGAGTCAGAGCAGGAAATGGCGCAGCATGAAACTGGCTGTCCATGAGGCAGCTGAACAGCCTCAGCTAAAAGTCGCGAGCAAAAGCAAAGTCTGCTGGGGAGAATGAGCAAGTATTGATGGCTAAAGATGAGGCAGGGTGAGAGCAGGACACGGGACAGCTTCCATTGTTTATCCCGCTTCCGCCCCCGAGACACAGAACATGTCCCAGGATTAATGAAACAAAATCAGTGTTCAGCATCCAATAAAACGATAATTTACCGCTACTCACAATTTATCTGATGATCCACATGTTTCTTAGCACTGCAAGTTTTTTCTATCTGAGAAGCTTAAGAAGAAAATTAACCCTTCGTTATATACATATATATGAGTGGAGATGTGAAACAAATACATGCTGTGCAGCATTAACAGCACAAACTATGATTAACAATTATTTTAGCAAAATATCTAAATAGAAATTTTACTATTAAATAGCTGTCAGGACCCCCCTCCACAACCTCCAGCCAACAAAACATAATGTAGGCAAAGAACAAAAGCTTAATATTATATATTTAATTGAAGTTAATACAACTGTTCAAAGCAGAAAACATCACTGCATGCAGTGCATAAGTAATTGTTAATAAAAAATGTATGATATAATGACCTACCAAGCTGGACCGGAATTTTGTCCAAGTTGATCCAAACCTCATCATTCATTGTTTAAACTTCAAAAGAAAAATGTAATTCAAATATTTACACAGTCAAATGCCTTGTTGATACAATAAACAAGTCAAAATTGCAAGACAATACCACACATTTTAATATAAAAGGGAGAAAAGTAGTTTTAACTGCATTTGAATTACTATCTAGTGGAACCAAATTTCTCACTAATGGTGGTAAGGGACTTGTAAAAAGGAGATTCATAATTTAGGTAAAGCGTTGCTCCTAGAGCAGTTCTGTTTGAGAGGCTTCTGTTCTCAGAAGGCAATGAAGAATGCAAGGAGAGATGTTGGTGTACAAAATGTGTAGCCTGTACTCCAGCTGGTTACTAAACTTACAGACTGCAGTGCTGCTGATGGAGGAAGCCCTTCAGCATCCTGCACACTCCTCCAACACAAACACCAGGTCCATTTAAATCAAAAGTGTATGAATGTTAAACGTGAATAAAGACAGAATTCTTATCAAATGGAAAACGGATTGTTATCAATTCTTCCTTCTGTTTGTGCCGTGCTGCAATGTGCAGAAATTCAGTTACACGTTTATAAAGAGATGGGGGATAATGGAGATCTCCAAAAGGGATGCAAACACCGTTCACAGGACGCTCTGGACACAGCTCGTTAGCTCAGGTGAAGTAACACTGAGCGAAATTATCTGGGCTTTAACAGTCCCACAGTGGCTTCCCCATCACACGGCAAGAGAAGCAAAGCCACGACAAATTGGTGATGAGGATGAGATCCTAATCCAGGATAAAGTGGAATAGAAAACAACTGCAGAATTTAACTAAAGTGGCATTAAGGCTACATCCTGCAGCACTGAGGCTGTGGGAGGGGTGGAGGCAGCGTTTAAAACGCTGGGTGTTTGACAGAAATGAATTTGTCTCATAGTTAAGGGAGGATCAGAACACTTAATCCAAGTGACTGGATTAGCATAGGCTGTGACAAAAACTCCGAGAAAGAGATAATAGTTTTACCAAATGTATTTAAAAGATTGAAATCCCAGTTCCTAGTGCCTGGAAACACTTGAGGTAGCAAATAAAAAAATCTTCTGAAAACACTAAGAAAAATACTAGGAAATACTACCTCAAGCCACAGATCAAGGCAGAATATTTTTGCTTTCACACCACGTGAAAAAAAATCCAAAGTAATTCCTAAATATGAAAAAAAAAAAAAATTAGTTTGGAGCATGTATTAAAAAGCTGTTCTCTAGAAACATTTTAACAGTGTTTGTTAGCTGGTTTTCTGAATCTTCCCACAAAAAATGCATGATATTGGTGCAAAGAAATTTTATTTATTGTTTTAGAAACTGCAACATAAAGTTCGTCAATAGAGCAGACTCTATAGTTGTATATTGTTAAGATAGAGACTATTATATTATCACATTAAAAACCAAATAATTTTACCTTTTGAATATTTTTGTGGAAGAGTACTAATGCTTTTGTAGAAAGAACTAAAGTGTTTATTTTCATTCACTGTAGTTTTACAATAAAATTCATGAAAAGGGTAAAGTTGCAGAAAATAGTGCTTCTGAAAGCATGCACACGAAAAATACTTGTTATTCTGGTATTGTTAAAATGAAGTAGCCTAACTGCAAATGTTAAATGTTATTCTGTGCTATGAATTGAGAGGATACAGGTGTCACTAGCAGAAGGGCTGAGAGATTCAATTGCGTTGATAATATATTCGGTGTTTACAGATTTTAGAAACAATAGGTAACAACAGCGTGCAACAAGTTCTGACATTTGATGTCTTCCAGGATATGACTGTAGCAAAGACTGATTCTTGGACATACTGTAGAAAAGTAGCATAAACCATCAGCCAACTCAGGATGTTGGCTAATTCAGAGGAAATTCTCCTCTGTGGCTGATATTTTTGTTAAAGATAAATATGTAACACACGCGACTGGGTAAACCAGCTTCAGACTGCATCTATTCTTTCTAATGGGGCTATTCCGAATGCTGCCAGGAGAAAAGTATTATTATGTATTTTGCATTTTTGCACGGCATTAATGTAATTACACGGAATTCAATCGCGGCAATAAAGTTTCATATATTAGAAGACTGTATTGGGTGCAGAACCCACAAGCAAACTGCCTGATGTGGTCTCAAGCCATCATAGCACCAACATTAATAACGCCACTTCTCAGTAACCCATCTGGCAACAGCCAGGTTCTTCATTAAAAGGTGGAAAATACTCATAATCGATGAGGTAAGTATCTTCCTTAAAATCCACATCTCGATTCTACCAGTTGTAAGCTGTGAAACAGTATTAATTCCAGTTGGCTCTATATGAATAATTCTCATCTTACGAAGGCTCTTTTGAGAGCCAACCTGTACTTCTCCCGTGTTATTCATTACTGTTCATGAGGAACTGGTTGTTTGAATCTTCTTGAAATTTAGAAAAGCTTAGATTTCGTGACTTTTTATGTCTGTTGATAAAATAAAATAAAAATGTCCCTCTCATCGTGTTGTTCATGCTCCTCTGCCTCTTTTTTACCACACTGTTTTAGGAAACCCTGGAGAAGACCTGAACCCCGTGAGGAGACCTGAACCAAGCACCCACTGTGGATTGCCACAATTTACTTAGTCCGGCACATACCAAACAAAAGGTTTTCGCTGCAGATTATTCCCTAAAGTCCTGGGATTTAAAAATTAAAACTATTTTTGTCAAAAGAGAAAAAACTGGGGGGAAAGTCCCACCGTGCGGGACACCACAAGGGCTGCGGAAGAGCGCCACAAAATGGCGGCGTGAGAAACGGGGCCGGGTCCCTCAGGGCGGAGAGCGGGGCCGGGGCGCTCAGGGGACCCTCTGCCTTTGCGGACCATCAGCACTGGGAAAGCGACCAGAACGTGGCGGCCCCGCATCGTCTCGGGCGCCGCCAGAAGGGAAAGGGCGAGGAGCCGTCCAGAGACTCACCCAAGGACGAAGGGGCCAGAGCCCCTCTCACCGCCGGCCGCTGCCCCTCAGCGCCGGCCACGCCCCGCGGAGCCTCAGCCGCGCCAGAGGGTGCGGAGAGGGCGGCAGGTGCCACCCGCCCGCCGCGCTCCGTGCCGGGGGGGCTGGGAGCCGGGGTAGTCGGGCAAGCCTGAAGCGGCTTCGGCGGTCGGGAGAAGGGGCTGAGCCCGTTCACCCAGCGGAGCAACCGCAGCGCCGGCCGGGCGGGCTTATCGCCGGCGGCCGCGGCGCTCCGCTCCCCCAGGGACACATCGGCGGGACGTGTGTGCCCCCCAAACCACCCGTTTGCCTGAGCAGTGGGACTTATGAGGGAAAGACCAACATTTCTGAGGGCTTCGGGCGAAAAGCGATGAGGATGCTCCATCTACCGGGGGCAGCGCGCAGGCGGGCGGTGGCCGGGCGGGGAGAGAAGGCAGCGCCGCTAGAACGGGGACATCGTCTGGAAACCTATTGGGGGTTAATTGCACACATACACGCTCCGGGATGTGGCACAAAAATAAGGAGCTGCAGAGTGTAAGGTGCTTTATCCAACCCTCCAGGTCCCACTCGTGTTGCTGACCCAGCTGGTGGAAATCAGCCTAAATCCTCCTTCTCTCAATCCCTCACGGGCCCGGCCCTCAGATAGTTTAAAAAGGCATTAAAACATCTCCCTTCTCATCCCGGAGCAGTGCTTCACGCTAAGGATGCTGTGGAGTGCCGCTTGCCTCAACACAAGTTGTGCTCACAAAATTGTTTGCTTGTTTATGGAAGTGCAGATTTACAAGGCAAGAATGCACAGCCTAGGCGTGCAAGAAATTAGAACATGATGCTTCCCTCCACACTTGGCTGTTTTTTACTCCTAAGTGAGATTACTGAGGCAGAGGATGGATTTAAGATTATGAATAGGCAAAGGAAAATAAATTGGGGGGTAGGGTGCAAGCTGGAGGAGGAAAAAAACATCAGCCGATGAAAGAAGAAAGGATAGAGAAATAGAAACAGGACTGAAGAGAGAGGCTCACAGAAAACTCTCTGCCAAACTGCTGCCCCGGTGTCAGTCAGGTGCGATGCTGCTTTCAGAACAGTCAGTTCAACCAACAAGAAATGCAGCTTTAAAGAGAAATAGCTGACCTACCTGGCTTCTGGTCAGCCATGAGGGAGGGAAATAAAGAAGAGAGGGATATGGAAACAGTCATGTGCTTTTGGAAGGTAGATGTTTGCGGCCTCTGCTCCTCTGTCCTTTGCAGGAACATCTCCCACCGATGTCTCTAACTGTCCCGGAGGGTGAGAGGCGCCCTAGGGACACTCTAATTCCTAGATGCCTCAGGGGCTCTGCATTTGCCACTCCGTCTTCCCAAAACATTAAATGTTTTCCCAAGGAGAAATGGCTTCAAAGCTTTGTCCTGCCTTAAGCAATTCCTTAAAGACCCTCTAAACTTCTCGAAATGGGAATTTAACAGCAGAGTAGCAGGTAACTTCAATGATGGTCATTAACACCTCGCCCGTCCCGGTAATTTAAGTAGTGCCAAGTAAGGCTGAGGTTCCCACAGATCCAAGGATCTCGTTTCACCCGGAGGTGGTCAGTCGGTTCAACAGGCTTTGGATAAAGCCGGTAGGGACTTCCTGGTTAACTCCCCCTAGGGCCTATTCCCACTGGGCCTTGGCAGGGCCTGGGAGCTCCTTTATCCATCTGTTTATTAGAAGGACTCCCAAGCCGAGGTTATCACTCTGTACCCACAAAAGAAACCACCTTTGGAAGCTGCAGAAAAGGGAAATTTGTATGTCGCTGTTTCTGACTTGTTTGTTTTCTCTTGCTTCCTAGCAGAATTCCTCTAAAAAGTCCCCAGCTAACCCCAAAGCCATAAACAACCACTTTCATTACCGATGGCAAGAAGGTAAGGTTCTTTCATAGTATCATCTCTAATCGGTGATGAATGGGTTGCATTACTCTATAAAGAAAAGTAATGAAGTCAGGGCTCAGAAAAGGCTTCCAAACCTTCTCCCCACTGCTGGCAGACCCCCAAACCCATCATCCTGTTAGCAGACAGCCCCGGTGCTGCCTCTCGTTGAGCTCCACGCCCCTCTCCTGTGTTCTGGTGGCTCCCCCCAGTCCTGATTGCCGGCTCTTCCAGCTGATGGAAACCCAGGACCTTCCCCGCAGAGAGCACAGGGCACCCAGTGCCCTTGCAGTACTCATGACCGAGTTTGGGAAGGTCTCTGGAGACACCCGGCCAAATACCCCCAGAAGAAAGCAGGGAACTGTCGCTGCCTGATTTATCGGGATAAGGGATGGAAGGTTCCTGTCCTCGTGAAGCTGCTCTGGGATAAATTTTCTTCTTGAAGCAGGGCTGTAATGCTCGAGCCCAGGCAGATACTCACTTTCAGCCGTGGTCCCAAACCTGTTTCCAAGCCCGGGGTGGTGCCTGACTCCTACATAGTACCCAAAGCTGTGGAGGAGCTCCCTCCCAAGATAAGAGGGACCCCAATTCCTGAGCAGCCTTCAACCACAGCGAGTCACCTCCAGGAAGGGCTGGAGGTCAGCTCAGTGCCAGTGCCCAGGCCAGCCAAGACACAGGATTTCTCCTAGATTCAGCCCCAGAAACATTTAGACACCTCAGGGTATCTAACTATGGTTCTTCACCTCCCCCAAACCCGAGAACTGTCGTCATTCCTGCTTTCTGCTAAATAAGTGTTTTCGTGACAACCCTCGCCCCCATCCTGGCAGAAGTTGTAATATTTAAAGGACTTGAATAGAGGAGAGGAGAGGAACACAATCAATCAAAAAAAAATCTATTTATTTGGATACTTCATGATTTCGTTGCTTTTGTCGAAATTTTCAGTGAAATCCTGATGGAAGCAGATTGAAGATTGTACAGGAACATCTCATTGTTGAGGGAGATTCGGCACTGTCTGTACTTACCTGCAGGTGAAGGCAGCAGCCAAACAAACCCCAAAGGATCTTAAACTTTAAAACCAGGTTCATAGCTACACCCGAAAGAAAATTAAAGATTAATTTTAGGTGGTAGATCCTTTCTGTCCGTAGTCATGACCTTGACCAGGGGCCTGTACAAGAAACGTCTTTCCTTACCAATCTCAAAATAATTTAGATACTTGGAGCTTTCAGTGAATCTTTATTTTAACTTCAGATATACCAGCCGTGGCCTGATTCTTCTTTTGACAAGTAACTTAAATAATGCACCGAAGAAGAAAGATTTAATAAATATATGGTGTGAGAGTAGAAAGTGAGTGAACATCTCTCTCTGTCCAACAGCATTTTAGAGATTCTTCGGTGCTTTCAACAGGTCTGAGAAGCTTAAGTATGGATCCAACCTGCCCACTCTCTCTAATATTAAGCAAATTACAGCTTTAAATGTAACTTCATTTTTAGGAAGAAATTGAACGATTGATAGGTGTTATTTCAATAATTATGGCACTCTTAAAAATAATAAGGCAAGCACTTGAAACACATGGAAACACAGGTCGTTTCCCCACCAAGCATCCCCCACTCCAGCATCCTGAGCTTGAAGTCCTCCATCAAAGCTCCCGGATGGTTCGGTGGGAAACGCTCCCGAAAACCCGTCCCCGCTCCCCGAGGGGGGCTGACATTTCCAGTAACCTTTTCTATCCGCGACAGCGGGCACTGTCCTCGGGCTGAGCATCCCCCGCCTGCTCCGAGGGAGCGGGGTAAGAACCAGCCGGGGGAGGACAGGGAGCCTCCTGCTCTCTGCAGCCCCGCCCGTCCCCAGCGCTCCGCGGCACCAGCCCGGGTCCTGCCGAGACCCATCCAAGGCCGGAAAATCCCGGCTGGTTTCCCAGATATCCGCCCGAGGGACTGCCTACGCTCAGGTTCTCCCGGTCAGCATCCCTTAATGAACTCCCACATCCCTGACAATCCTACCGAGACTTTAAAGAGAGGTTTCTCCTTCCCGCGGGTGTCTTTTAATACACTACTTAACGCCAGCCAAGGGCTTTAAAAATGTATTCGCGCCTCTGCTGCGTTTGAAGCTCCGTCTAGATAAGTAATCCCCAGTGACTGAGATTCTAGGACCCAGGATAGCTGGCAAATGCTGATGCGAAGGTGTATAGATATGTTGCTCAGCGTATTTTTGCTTTAAGGCTCTGAGGAGAGGGGACTATGTCCTATCCTGAGGCCAGAACCCCCGTGTCCATGCAGGCCGTCGAGATGCTACAGATGTCTGGTCATATTTTTGATAAATATTTTTTCATGTACGATTTTATTTCTTGTTCTCCAGTGGGTTTGTCTCTGCAGGGTTAACTCATGACGCTACCTGTAGCAAGGGTCAAAACTGTCAATATAATAACATTAAATAAAAGTAGATATCATTGCCGGGTATTAATGTCACGAGTAGTGTTTCTATTATATGGGAGGAGGGAGGGGAAAAGAAGAAAATGGGGGGAAAGGGCCGAAACGAAGAGGGCACGGCCAAGTGCACCCCCAGGCTCTCCTGCAGTTCTAATAAGACGTGGGGACTGAGCCAGGAGCTTGGGCACCGCAGGAATCTCGGCTTTTCCGGATGCGACATCGCGTCCCACGGGGATGGGGTCGCTCCTGGGCTCGCTGCGATCGCTGCGGGTCGCGCTCCGGGGGCAAAGCCCGGCCCGGCGCGGCCCGGTCCGGCGGTAAAGCTCCTGTGGAGCGGCGGGGCAGAACCTGACGGGGTTCTGGCCATGGATAAAATTCCCTGAGAGCTGGGAAAGGGATGGAGGGGCCCCCTTGAAGCTGATCTCTCTCGGCCCTGGTGGCACAAAGCAAGGAGCTCCGAGAACCTTTCCCAAACAGGGACAATCCAGTCACACCGGACCGTGCCACTTCACAAAAACAGAACTCATCGTTCTCAGTTGCAGGGTGCAAAACTACTGGGTCTGGGCTGGTTTTCCGCCTCGGGTGACCCTTTAAATGGTTAACACAAGGTTCCTGGGTCCATTTCGGTGTCGCTTTTCTTTCTCTTCCGCTCCCCTCCCAGCAGTGTTGCCAGCATTGCCCCACCCGGGCCGGTTTCTGGGGAACAAAGGCCAGGGACCTGGGGGACAGCCCCTCGCCCCTGCGAGCTGCTCTTAATGAGGATTCATTTCTTTAGCCTACAGTCCTGGCTTTCATTACGGAGCCTGTCTCGCTCTGTTCATGGTCATTAGGCTGCAGCCCAGTAGCTCCCTCGCCAGATCATGTGCATGATTTTAAAAAATAGCAAAAAAAAAAAAAGACCCCTTCAGTAATATTAGTAATCACCTTCATCATCACCATCATCATCTGGCCGTTCTAAATTAGCTACCCATCAACACAGGCTTTCTATCCTTCCCCGTGTCTCCCAGCAGAGGTTTTCCTCCATCTGCCCCGTCCCGGGACGCTGCCGGGGGCTCGGCGGGGTGGCCTGGGGGGCGGCGGGGCAGCTCCTGCCCGCGGGGACGCGCCCGGAGCCGCCGAGGTCGCCGCCTTCTCACCCGCTCGCTGGGGAAGCCCGATGCTCATACCGAGGAGGTCTGGAGGCTTTTAAAATTCCTGCCCGAAAAGGTTATTTGGGATCTTTCGTTGACTTGGTCAAATTATTGTTTTTCCGTAACAGAGAGAACAGTGGTGGGATGGAAGGCTGGAAGAGGACTCTCGGCTATATTTATAGATTATATTCTCCTCTTCTTTAATTTTTTCTCCCCCTTTTTTTTCCCCACTAAGCAGATCGGCAAATCAAACCTGGGTGAAGGTGAAGCCGAAAAGTCACTCCTTTTATTTTTTTAAGTTTCTGCGGAGTATCTCTGAACTCGTGAGTTTTGTGTGCGCTTTTATGTCTCCCCAGCTCTGTCGAGTTTTATGAAAATGAGCAGTATTGAAAGCTTTTCCATCCCGCTAGCTGTGAGCCTCACATAAATGATGTAAATGGCTCGAAGGGTTTTTTTCAAGTGAACTGTGTAGATCTGTGAAAATAATATCAGGGTTTTCCGTCAGAATGAGCTTAGCACTGTACTGAGGCGTACCATAATCTGACCCGACACCTCCGACCATCTGCGCTATCTATCTGCCTTCTGATTTACCAAATCTTCACAAGCAAAAGACAAATTGTACTTGATACTAAAGAAAAGACGGCGAGCCTCAGTCCAGCTCCATTTCTGCGGAGAAATGATTGGAGAAAATGTAAATCTGTTTAATTTCGGTCTACAGGCAACTAGCAAAGGAGCTTTTTTAAAGAAAGAAATAAAGGAAAACAAAAACAATAGAAAAAAATAATAAGGGGGGGAAGAGACAATAACAAGATATCAAATTAAGGAGGGATTTTTTTGACAAGCATTCTAGAAAAAAATACATTAGAAAGAGCAGAAGGGAGAACATATTGAGCTTAATTCAAAATATATGCTGCATTTCCGAGCAAAGTCACTAATATTCCCGGGAAGAAATTACCACTGAGCAGCTATTTGTAGAATAAAGAGTGGCTTTTTGACCATCCTCCCTTTCTCTACGGAAAATAAATCGTATCCTCGCAGCTCAGAAAGTGTTTTCATCCCACCCCGAGACGTCTGGAGTTGGCCCCGCTCCTCCGAAGGGGCGGCCGGGGCTCACCTCGCACCCAGCCCCGCGGTCGCTCTCTCGGGGCACCGAGGGGGGAAAAAAACCCACGGGGAATGATTCCTACGAGGTGATCAATGTTTCAAAAGATTCCCGAAATCTGCTTTAAGTCGCTTTCCTGACCTACAAATGACTTCTCACTCCTCGCGACTATTCTCGGCGTCTATTCAGGACCATTCAGCCGAAAACAATAAGGGTTTAAATGGTAAAAAACAAAACAAAAACCCAAAAAACCGCTTTGGTTGAACGGGGAAGAGCGCTGCGCTCTTTGCAGAGAATTCCTCGTCTTAACCGAAATGGGAAGTCACCTACAAGGGGAAAGAGGAGTTTTTCCCTAAATCTCTGTTTCTGCGGTCCTCCCGCTGCATCCATTGTCAGTGACACTCCCAGCATCACTGTCACTATTATGCAGCCAATTTTTTAATCTGATTTCTCAGCGCTGCCTTATCGCCCTCTCCTCCCGCGGGTGCGCGGAGCTCTGCGCGGGCATCACCGGGCCGTACCCCGCAGCTTCAGCGGAGGGGATGTGGGGGTCCCGGCAGTCCTGTCGCTGAGACCACTCCCTCCAACCTGCCGCCAGCACCCTGAAGCGGGGGCCCGCTCCCCTCCCCTCAGCCTGCCTTCCCCGGGGCGGCCGGGCGGCTCTGCCCTGCCCGGGTCGGCGGGGCAGGGCGGCGGGGTCGCGGTCCCCGGGGAGCGGCCGGGGCGCCGCGGGGAGA
>VZTT01001162.1:33507-65696 GCA_013400855.1 Buphagus erythrorhynchus
AACCGAATGCCAAGTTGCAAAATGTCTGAGTCCCTGCCCTTATCCCGCAGGGTTGTTTCATGTTGAAAAGACGCTGTTCTTTTGGTTGGGTTTTGCTTTACTTTAAAGGGTTTTTTTATATATATATATATAATGTTTATTTACTTATTTAAGGGATTGCTATGGTAGATTTTTTTCTATTATTATTATTAATTATTATTATTTTTGGCTTGTTCTCTATGTGCACAGGTGACTTGTAGAGCATGTGCAGGACGAAACTGTATGAAGCAGCCTAAAACCATAATAAAATATTTGGTGAACGATCCTCGCATCTGCTTTGAAATGACGGTGTCGGTCTCAAGCCCGCCAATTTACGCAGAGCAGATCTCCGAGGCCACGGGTATTTCAGCAGCAGCTGGGCAGGAACGGAACTAGCCGGTCCCCGGGACCGGGGGTGATGTCTTTGCCAGGCAGGGAGCTGGGAGGAGCCGGGATGAGGCGACAGTAGCGGGAATGGGGCTGGCGGGAGATGCGGGTGCCCGAGGAAGGGAAGGAGGCGGCATCGCCGCAGCTTCTTCTCTCTCAGGGGCTGAAGCTTTGGGGATTATCGGAGGCAAATTTTCTGAGAGGAACGAGGGGAAAAAAAATTAAAAAATAATATTATGGAGAGGAATGGTTGGGGCACAGCCTTGTCGAGGAAACTAAGCTTCCTCCCTCACCTGGCAAAGGCAAGGATAAGATGGGGAATTAACAGTTCTCCATGCCAGTGGAAGGCCATAGAGGGGGCGAAATTACCCCAGATCGCGACCTCTGCGTTGTGCCTGTGGCTGTCCCCACCACCCGCCTCCCTCGCCTTGTTTTGCGGCGGTTTTGCTGGAGGAGACCAAACGCCAGGTCCAAGGAGCGTGCTAAGCTTTTTTCCCCAGCAGAAGGATTTTATATTATACAATTTGACATTGATCTTTAAATCGCCTGAGCTGTGCTTTTTTTGTCTTCTCGGTCTCATCGCGTTTACTTCCCTGTCCTCAGAGAGATGCTTCCCCGGTAAGCTGATTGCTTGGCTCGTTTTATTTAGCAGCCGAAGCCTGGCACTGGGGGAAGCCGGGCAGCGCTGGGAGCAGGAGATGCCCCGGCTCCCGCTCGGCTCCTGCAAGGGCAGCGCCCGGGGTGCCACAGGGGCATTTCAGCTCTGTGATAGTTTAATTCAGTCCTGCTGCCTTTTATCGGGAGGTATATTCCCGTCTCGGCAGTGACTTTTCCGCCCTCTGTCTAAATTTGAATTTAAAACCTGGATTCAAGGTGTTTATACCCGCCATGCCAAAATCTGCGTTCTGTCCCCAGAATGCGTGTGCTTTGGTTGTCCTTACAGACTATTCGAGGGATGAGGCAGGTAGAAGGAATTTTAAAGCTGTTTTTTCAGGTCAATTTGCAGGCAGCTCTTTCCCTGGTGGGGTGTAACAGGCAAATAATCTACATTTTAGGAGTGCGGAGGGGTCGGATCGCAGGGCGGGGACCGGGGACAGAGTAGGGGTCTCCACCTTCCTTTGGGGTACCCACTTATGGGAGGGTCCGGAGCGCGCTTTGCACCCCAAACCCTGAGGTTTGTTACCTCCTGAACCCCACCGGATTTAAGCCGTGCAAGAAGAGCCCGGCTGTGCTGTTTAAGCGTCAAACGAGGCTGGGGTTTTACCTTGGGTTTGGGGTTCACTGATGGGGCAGCACTTCCCACCCACGAGGTTGTTTTGGGAGCAAAAGCGGGGCTCGCCCTCAAAAAAGAATCTGCTTGAATACATCGTGTTCTTTCTTTATTTCTTTTCTTGCCCGGGAAATCGGTGAACTGGATTCAATTTCTCCGTCGGTTTCTGCGGGCAGAGTAGCAGCGCTTATTGTAGGGAATTAAAGATATAAAGAGAGCGGAGAGCACATGCGCTCAGCGTCTGATAACGTGGGATTTCTCTCCAGCTAAAAAAACACCTGGAATTTGTTCAATAGGCAGCGGGGATGATATTGTCTCTTTCGACAAAGGGTTTGAGTGTCATGAAGGATGCGGGATCTCCCGAGTGGGCAGTGGAGGGATTCTCCCGCGGATGCTGGCGGCAAGAGCACAAACCACCCCCTTCGGAGAGAGAGGCCGGGGAGGGGAAAGGAGCACGGAGCTCCTGAGGGAAGAGCAGCCCCGCTGCCCGGCCCTGCTTGCTGTGGGAGAACGGGAGAACCGAGCTTCTCGCAGCTCCGCTTCTCCCCCGCCGGAGCTCTGCACCGCCGGGGCCGTGGGGCTGCGCCGGCGCCTTTAGCTCCACCAACAAGACCCAAAATAAAAAAACGCGGTTTCCCCACCCCGTGCCCCCGTTTGATTTTTTTTCAACTGCCCTTTCCCTTGTTGAATGTCCTTCCCCCGGCTTTTTCAGCAATTTTTTTTCCCCCTAAAGTTCAGCCCAAGCCGTCGTCCTCCCGAGCCTCTGGTTGTTTTAAAAATAATAATAATTATTTTAATATTATTTATTATTATTTTTAATAATTATTTATAATATTATTCACGGGTAAGAGTGAAGGAGCTTGTATTTACGTTAAACAAAACGCTCCGAAAAGGGTCACTAAAAAGTCTGCCTTGACCTCTCTCTCTCCGGCTTAACAAGAAGGAAAATATTGTATCAAAAGTGAAGTGAATGGGGAGGGCGGAGAAGAGAAACAGCTTTTCCTCTCTTCAGCTGGGAAGGGGGGAGAAATGTTTGAATATTTCCGTTTCTTTTGAGAAACGGGGCAGCCCCGGGCAGGGCTGAATGGGAAAGTCTTGTAAGCGGGCTGGGAGGCTGTCAAACTGCTCAGAGGTAATCACTGCTAATGAAGGGGTCTCCGGCCCTCCCTGGGACAAAGGATGCTTACGAGTGCTAGCCGGGACTGAATACCTAATAAGTTTGCAAGGGGAAAAATGAGTGAGTTGTCCGTAAATTGATTTTGCAAGAGAAAAAAAAAAAAAAAAAAAAAAAAGCCAGGAAAAAATCTTTGCAACAGCAACAACAACAAAAAAGGAAAAAAGCAAAAGGCTTGCAGGTTGAGGAGAGAGCTTGGCTCTTGTGCAGCTGGGGACAGAAGGCCCACTTATCCAGGGAGCATTGTCCCAGTCCCACACTGCAGAGGAGGACTGCTGCAGCTTGCAGTGGAAACTGGGCTGGAGGGAGGGCTGGGGGATGCAAGAGCTTTAGAAAAGCCACACTGGCCTCCCCAGGCTGGGGGTACTGCCCCAGCTACTGCCTGGTCCATGCAGGTGCTCTCTGCACTCCCATCCTGTGCTCCAGTTTGCACAAGCCTTGCAGAGTGTTCACCACATCCCCATCCCCAAGCCCAATCCCACAAAAGAGACTGTTCCCTATTTGTTCTGCCACTGCCTTTTGCCCCTTGTCTAACCAAGGTGTTTTCTTTGCAGAACAGAAAAAGAGGGTGTCTGGAAATCTATTGAATATTGCACCACCAGCAGCACTTCTCTTGGCTAAGAGGGCTCCTGTACAAATGGTCAGCTTTAGCTTGCTGGCCTGGCGCTGAGTGCTGGGAGATGTAGGAGGGGGCTGGGTTCAGGGGGAAACACCCTTGTGTGACAAGAAGAGCGTGTGTGTGTGTCATAGCTGTGGGAATCAGGAGAGTGAGCTGCATTTTGGACATTTCACGCATCCAATTAACGGCTTGGGAGGATCAGACTCTCACAGATCCAGTTACCCCTGGCTGCTGCTGGGGTAATACCGTGAGAGAGAGCGTAATACTCCCCAGCCCTGCCTGCCCCCACCTCTCAGCAATGCCAGGCACCAGCTTTTCCATGTTTCTGTTATTTCTTTCTTCTCCAGGAGAAGATCCACGTGTGTTTGCTGGAGAGGAGAATGGAGGCATCAGAGGCCAAAGGGAAAGGGCGCTGTGGGGCGCAGGAGCTGCCAAACTTAGATCTGTCCTTTCCCTTGTCCCTTCCCCAAGGCTACTCTGCTGCCCCCAGAACCCCAAAGGAGCCTGAACCCTGGGCTGACCCTGGTGTGCCCCGACAAGGAGGGCCCAGAGGGTGAGACCTAGCTGAGGATCCAGGGAAGAAGCATTTCATCTTAGATCCTCCGAGGCTTACAGCACTTTGCACTCTATCTGCATTTATTCTTGGCACCAGGGTGACAGAAAAAGCCTGTGGATGTATATTCCCTACTGTCAGGACTGGCTGCAAGACCCCCAGTCAAAGGCCAGGAAAAGGCTTCCCTTCCTTCATCACTAGCTGCATCCAGTCTAAACTCCCTCAATTTACAGAAATTCCCCAGAAAGCTCATTTTAACCCCGCTGCCTTCTGATCTGTGACATAGGCCTCTCTGGCGCACACTTTCCTGCAAGAAATACAGTTTGGAAGGAAATTTCCGGCTTCAAACCATGCAAAAGCAAAGTGGGTTCACATATTTGTCATCTCTGCCTCTTCCCAGAGGTGGGAGAGAGGCGCTATTGCCCCATAATCCTCCACACTTTGTTAATTTTCTCCTTATACTTAGCAGAGTTTGTGCCATTCCATCCCACTGGAGGCAGCCCAGAGGATCAGCTCTCACAGCTGTTTCCAGTATTTCTGTCCCAGAAATCCTAAAAATTGTGCCAATCACCAGGTGCTCTCCCTTTACAGGCTCTTCTCTCACTGTATGGAGTAAAACACAGGGGACTTGTCTTCTGTCTTGGGATTGTCCAACAGTGCTGAGCTAAACTCACTTCTGTGGGTGACCCTCACACCCAGCATGGGCAGGATGGGATTCTCACCCTCCCCACTTACTGCTAGGGAAAAGCATCTCCTTTCCAGCAATGCCCGAGGAGGGGCTTGGTGGGACCTCCAGGACTCCCTCTCCACTGGGCAGTCAAATAAACAGTGTCAGACAAGGCTTGCAGCTCACTATCCCCAAAATCTGGATTTACAGCTCATTTTCAGGCAACCAAGACAGCCTTATCAGAAGGGTGTCCATATGGAGACCAGACTTACAGGGTGGT
This sequence comes from Buphagus erythrorhynchus, assembly GCA_013400855.1. NCBI lineage: Eukaryota > Metazoa > Chordata > Aves > Passeriformes > Sturnidae > Buphagus > Buphagus erythrorhynchus. Next base: position 38,476 of record VZTT01001162.1, read on the forward strand.
CTCTCTTTTCCCTATCACACCTTCATTCACCACCCACTCCTGACTGGAAAACACCTGCCAGGGTTTTATCTCTTTATTGTCACAGTACAGACTTGCCATGGAGCAGGAAGACACTCTGCCATGTCTGTGCTGTTAAATGACTTGTCCTGATACTGCTGCCTGCTGGTGGGGTCACTGCTCTGTGATTTTCAGCCCCCTCACCCTACCAATAAAGTGGCTGTGTCCATGGGAAAGACTCTGCATGCCATGCTAGCTATCAAGCTCTTCCTTAGGGATCGTGTGAGACAGCTCTGGTCTGAGGCAAACCCGAGCCAGGGACTCTTCTAACGTTTTAATAGGATAAGCGATGAACCTCAGTGCCCTCATATGCTTTAATGTACAGATACAGCCAGACTAAATCACTTGAGACATCCCAAACAGCCTAAAGGATTTAGACACATCTCTTTATTTCCATTTAAAGCTGTTCCTCTTGATACCCCCTTTTTTTTTTAGCAGTCTAATATAAAGCAAAGATGTGAGAAGAGAGGTTATAATAATCTAGAGGTAGAAGTAGAATGGAAGCATCTATTTGTCCTGAGCATCCACATCTAATTTGTACTGGTCTCAGAAGTTCAACCCCTTTGAAAACTCCACAAAAGCTGGAAAAAGGTTTCAGAGTGGAGCCTCTAAGAGACAAACAGCCACTGCTGAGATCTGCATGCACACACAGGTATTGATCAGCAGAACAAGCTTCTCAGCCTTTACTCAATAACTCCATAGTAACCCCAATGGCACACTATCTGGGGCTTCTCTAAGACAAGCAGGAAGTTTTAACCCAGCATTACATCCTCTTTTTCAAGACCTGGTGATTTCAACAGAGCTCTACAACAGGAGAGCAGGACTTGTTTTTTTTTCATCTGGAGGCTTTTTGCTGGTCTGAATCTTCTTTCAATGTCATTAGTGGTTCCATTCAGGACAAAGTCATCCCATTCCTCCCAATTTCACTGACTGAAATTGCATGTGCCTCTTCAGAAGCAATTCTTGAAATGCTTTCACAACACGTATTTGCAACACCAAGGTAACTGAGGATGGAATGAGAGCTCTTCTTTGGAACTCTGTATGGGAGTCTAATTCCCCATCAAATGTACAGTGAACCAGCCACACACAGGAACACACAGCTCCAGGGTCTTTCAGGCACCTCGAAGAAACACAAGAACACACAACCATTCCTCAGGGAGCAAATCACTGTGTCTGCTGGCTGGGAAAAAAGCCTTTTTTCATAAACATCTCTATCAGGACATTTATACTGGAAACCACTCTTCAAGCCAGGTCATTTCTTAAGGCAATTTGAAGATTTTATGGGTTGTTCTTCAAAATTACCTTGGCTTGCAACCACTTTCCCTACCACACCTTCCACTAGAGCAGGTCAGCAGCCAGTCCCTGGAGCCACCTTGGGGACAGATGTCCCAGAACTGGCATGGAGGGGGTTGATCTCCAGAGGCTGCCGTGTGGTCAGTGGGAGAGAGCAGTGCTCAGGTAGGTGACTCAGGGCCCCTAATCCCCCTCTGGTTACGCTGGTGCAGTAATCCAGCCCCGTCAATCAGGCTCTGCTGCCTGGAGAGCCGGCCCCACCCTCCTCCCCCTCTGTCCTTAGCAGCAAGGAGATCTAGGCAGTTTTAACCAAGATCATCTCTCTAATCAAGTTCACTGCCTGCCAAGGCTCGTCTCTGCCCATTGACCGCAGAGTGAGAGGAGACTCCTGAGGCCAGAGTTGATTTCTGTGAGTATTGTTCCCACTCAGTCGGTGATCCTTTTTATCCCCTGAGAGCCCCAAGTGCTGAAGGAGAGAGGCAAACCAATTTGGTTGTTAAGCTTAACCTGCTGGAGTGTTTCCTGGCAGACTCATGTGGCAGGTCGCTGGTGGGTCAGAGGGACTTCAGGGCTCCAGTGGTGGGATGTCTTCTGCAAGGAATGGTTCTTGAAGCAACATTAGAGCCACATTGCTACTTAAGAGCACAAAGCTCATGGCTTCTTGGTGGATCTCACTATTTTTCAACTTTTTTTAGGCTATTTTCCCCAGTAATATTTTAATTTATTCCTAGTTAATGCTAATAAGCATTCCTATTACAGTATTTTAGCTGTTTTCTGCCATTTTCTTTAGGCTTTGCTTCTGATGGAAAATCATTGCCTCTTTGCTAAAGAGGTGAGCCACAGGAACTCTGCTAAAAATCTTCCCCACAGCAGCATCCTTGGTGTGCATTGTGCATTGCATTGGATGTGGTTGTTTGCAAGCATCAGGTCTTGCCTTCCACCCTTCCTTCATCACACATTGGCTTTCAAGTGTCTCATCTCAAAATTAAGTGTTTATAGGACTGGGGCTCTAAGCCGATGAAATATTAAAAATTAAGTTTTTTTAGCACAGTCTCAGAGTAAAGTGAATGAGCTCCTCTGCCTGCAGCTTGTTTTTTTAGAGACAAAGTATTTGTTCTATTACTTATTGATGTTGCTAATTGCCATCTGAGGGTTTGGAGGGGCAGGGCAGCAGGCTGCATTACTGGATGTGGAGCCCTTTTGAGATAAATGAGCTTTGAGAAGCAAAGAATGTGCTCTAGCAGCCCTGGAATATGTGCTGCATTTTGCAGTATGTGCTGCATTTTTGCAAGGGCACCCAGTGCTCTCCATCTCCTTGCAGAAAGAGAGAGCTGCTGGTGCTCAGCTCTTTTATTTAGGAAGCCACAAAATGCAGTTGCCTCATTTTAAAAGCCTGAATTTGAAAGTGCTGACACAAGAACTTAGGTTTCAGCCCTGCTTGAATGCCTGCATGCTCACTTTCCTGAATCAAAAACAGAATATTCTCCCTCCCTCATGCCCCCACACATCACACACCTCTACACACACAGAGGGAAGAGAGGGAGGAGGCTGCAATGGAGGGAGCTCTTAGTGTTCTGTCTAAAACAATTTTCCATTATGGAAATAAACATGCTCATGGAAGAAAAAAACCATTGCATCTGCATTAGCCATTGAATAGGTTATTACTTTACATGTACAGTATACAACTTTTCATATAGCTGATATCTCTTGTATTGGAGCATGAACATTAACCTTCTACAGTTCACCTTGGTTTGCCAACTGCAAGAATCAATTCTCCTAAGATAGATGTTCACATCTAGTTAGCTTTCTGCATTATCTCAGCTGGAGAGGTCACTAAAAATAGTTGTATAGCACTTTAAATTTTTAACAGGGCGACTTTATTATCGTTTAGATCCATCATCGCTGCTTTACCTACCATGGTTCTTCCAGCTGAAATAATGCACAGAGCTGGTAGTGGCTAAGTGTTTTCAGAGTTCATGCACAGATGAGCAGGACAGCTTGGACAATATCTGAATTGCTAGCAACAGCAAACCGAGCAAGCTGCATGGACAGTGTAACACAGGTTCAGTGAATCCCAACTGCATCAACTATTTCATCAAAAATGCCTGTTTTTTTCCTGCTCTCCTGCACTGTAGAAGCAGGACTGATCTGTCACTGTGTGCTGCCCTGGTCCTGCACAGTCACCTTCATGATCAGTGTCCCCAGCCTCCCTGCAGTCCTGCTGCAGTCAGTGGGGTGTTTGTGGTGCCAGGAAGCATTGAGGGGCTGTAGGATCATACCCACATCGTGTGGGACAGGGTGACAGAAGAAAGGCTGTTCTTAGCAGTGCTGCAGCACGATTTTCATTTGTTATCTTTATTTCTTTTAACAATTTCCTGTGCTTTGTTATGAATAAGTCACCTTGCCAAGGCGCTCAGGGCCTTCCAGGCATTACAGCTGGCTGTTCACATGTCACCTCTATGTGTCACTGCATATGTGGGCTTGTAGGGATGCATTTTGTCTGCTCAGGTTTGTTTGTGTTACAGGATGACCCTGTCATTGTGAGGTTTCTGAGTTTCACTTTCCAAGTACACACATGTGAGAGCACAGTGCCTTGGCCCAGGGCCTTGGCCCAGCTGCTCACACTGGCATTGGTGATCTCGTTTGCACTTATAGAATATTTATTTAAGCCATGAGACCAAGGCTCAGAGAAGACATGGAATGCCTGGCAGCACAAGCAAAGTATCAGAAGACACCAAGAGTGATAGAGCAGAATAATTCCTTCGTTACACTGCAAAGTAGGCGTAATTAATGAATTGCTTTAATTTCTTTAATATAATGGTATTAATTATTTGTTGCATAACTGTATAAACAATATTTCCTTCAGTATTAATTGCTGAGATCTACATTGTGTCTCACTGACAATTCAAGTCAAAACCAAACACATCTTAAGACCAGAAGACAGGTTCTTCTTGACTTCCATGCCATTAGATCAAATCCTTGTACAACAGCATGAGAATACAGCTCTCAGGGTTTTAATTACCTGGACATTGAAATCTTTGTAACAAGAAGCACAACAGGACCTAAGAGAAGATTTTTTTCCACCCTTGCAATTCTGCATTGTATCTCCAGAAGAGGCTATGCTGCTGGGCATTAAGAAAATCCAGAGAGTTCCTCTCAGTGCCTTGGACCTTGGGGAGATGGTCTAAAGCTTCCCTTTTGGAGCTAGGAGAAAACTCTTGTGCTGGGTATCAAAGTGGATACAATTATAGAATCATAGAATGATTTGGTTTGGAAGGGACTTAAAGCCCATCCACTTCCAGCCTGCTGCCATGGGCAGGGACACCTTCCACTATCCCAGGTTGCTCCAAGTCCTGTCCAGTCTGCCCCGGAACACTTCCAGGGATGGGGCATCCACAGCCCCAGCCAAATTAAAATTAGCTATTATGCAGATGTCTAGGATTATTTTCAACTTCCAGCCTTTTCATCTTTGTGAGGAGTGGAAGAAGTACACAGCTCTGAGTGTTGTGTGGTGTTATTCCTTTCTCTCATTTCTGCCTCAGAGAGGTTTCAGGAACTGGTCTTAGAAAAATGAGCTGCCTGTATTTTTTATCTTGCAAATTTTTATTCACAAGGAGAGCCCCTCAGTGGGTGCTGTCCTTAACAAGCCAGGACTGATAATATCCAGCTGGCATCTCCTACCAATTCAGGATGATAGCTCCAGGTTCCAAGGGAGCTAATGGACCTTAAAGTCAGGGATACACCAAATTAACAAAGCTTTTAGTAAAAACCAGCAAATGCAGAAGTCTGTGAGCTGAGGGCTATGCTGACGTGGTGGGTCAGCCATGGCTCTGGTGTCCCATGAGGACAAAGCACACAGATTTCCTGACATTGCCCAGGCTCACAGGACAACTGTGGCCCTGCCACAGCCCCAGCTCACACCTTCACACCCTCAGAGTGCCACCCACCCCAGGGCACTGGATCCTTGCAGCACTGAGCCGTTAGAGGTGCCAGAGCCCAAAACCAACAGGATTTGGGTCAAGTCTGAAGCACTTGGGATGTTCTCATGGTGGATCCTCTGCCCTGCAGTGTCTGTTTGCTCATCACAAACCCTCCCTTGTCCATGTGCTCTTTGCTTCAGCATCTTTTCAACCCCTCCTTTATTCTCCTTCTCTTTTCCAGCCCTCTCCCCACATGTCTCTGGAGCTTATCTGATCCCCACTGAGGCTCACAGAAAGATCTGGCACCAACGTGGACCCCTCTGCTAACAACACACACCTTTTCCTCAACCCCCACCTGTCCTTGTCACACCAAACCCAGAGATGAACCTGGCCTGGCATCAGGAGGAGGTGCCAAAAAAGAGCAGAACACCGTGGTCTAGGAAGGATCCTCACAGTGAGGGACTTTTTGAGACAGAAAAGGATTTCCCACCCATGAATGTCCCTTTAAATTATGAAAGCTTTTACCACCTGGAGCATCTCATGTCTCAGCACACCTAAACGTGGTGTTAATTGTCACAGCATCACCTGTTCTAGAAGCTCTGCTGTGAGCACCTTTTCTTGCATCACATGTAAAAAAAAAAGCAAGCAAAAAGAGAGCGTTGTTTCTCTTCTGCTGTAACACTCACCCATCTCTTAGAAGCATGTAAACCCCCTGAGTTCTTGATTATTAATTCAAAGATTTTCCCATTCAATTATTAACAATGAAAGCATTGACTGTTTTCCTTATGGATGTCTTCTGGATGTAAAATTTACAAACAGATGCAAAGGTCACCACACACAAGAGGGATCCAATGTTGATTAAAATGTGTTATTCAGAGTTTAAGGGCATACTGGGACACTCCATGGATAATGCATTTTTGTCTTAGATGATTAGGGCTGCAGGTGAAAGGTTTAACCAGCTGGAGAAGCACTGAAAGAAATAGAGGATTTCAAAGGAAAAGAGACATTTTCCTGATGGGTTTTCAGTCTCTACCCTCACTCTACTGAAACATTCCAATTTCTGTGTCTTATCTCAGAAGAGCATTTCCACATTGAATTGCCAGCAAAGTGAGCAGGGGACTGCAGGTGTCCCAGTCCATGCTGAGTGCAGAACACAGCAGAGCCCTGAGGGTGGCCTTGGTGGCACAGAGGAATGGACATGATGGTGACCAAGGTGTGGAGGAGCCTCTGCCTGATGCCCAGACCCTGACAGGCACTGTGGCACATTCAGATGTGTTTGTACCCCTCTGTCCACCCACAGTCCTCTGGGAGCCCCTCTGGGTGTGCCCAGGGGAAGAGGATGGCACTGCCCCCCACGGCTGTGCAGCTGATTTCAGACCCCAAACATTTCCCCACTGATATGAGCAGGTCCCTGGTGCTACTGCTGGGGCAAAAATGGGTAAATTCAGGCTGAGGAGAGGAGGTGGTGATGGGCACACAAAAACCAGCCCCCAAGGACCATCCCTTTGCCTTTTGGGAAGGGGCAGCAGCCTGGATTAGGGCTAAACGGATTTGTGCTTGCAGGACCCTGGGTCTCTAATTGGGTTTTTTTTTAATTCCTGTAATCCTGGATGATTTGGAGCAGATGCTCTGAGATTACTGCCAGGGCCCAAAGGTGACTGCAGGAAAAAAACAGTCAAGCCTGGCTGAGCAGTGCAGAGGGCTGGGGTGCTGCTGTCCTCGGGGGGCTTCTCCCCTGCTTAGAGGGGCTACAGCACCAGCAGGGCTTGGCCTGAGCTGGGTTTTGCCCTGCACCAGGATTTGGGGTTACTGGAAGTTGCTTTTGCTCTCCCAGCAGCCTGCAGGCAGAGGAGGATGGAGCTCATTTCCCAGGAGATGCCTGATGGGAAAGACAAAACCATACGGAGTTGCCAGAGAGAGTTCATTTTTCTTGCCTGCTCCTGAGCATGTGTGAAAATCCCCTGGGTGTTGGCAGCAGCCCTCACACCTGGAAGCCCAATGTAAGGCTGTGAAGGTGCCCCACCAGCCAGCCATGGCTTCAGCTGATCCCAGGAGGCAGATCTTTCTGTGCAATCCACCAAAGGATGAGGATTCAGCTGCTGTTGTATTTAACACATCAAATACTGGTGGAGACAGACTTTTTAAAAAACAATAAGACAAAGGGTAATGATTTTAAACTGATGAGGAGTACATATGAGGAAGAAATAGTTTTTGATGGGGCTGGTGAGGTGCTGGCACAGGCTGCCCAGACCTGGTGAATGCCCCATTCCTGGAAATATTTAAGGCCAGGTTGGAGATGTCTCTGAGCAGCCTGGTCTAGTTGAAGAGGGATGAATAGATGGCCTTTAAATGTCACTTCCAGCCCAAACTACTCTGTGATTCTATGAAAACCTGCTAAATACAGGCTTGGTCTTGGCTTGGCCCCATCCTGCAGCTCTTCTCCAGGGCTCTGGTGGAGCTGAGTGGCTCCTGGGTGGCTTTCACTGGAGACACCAAGGGGCTGCATTGACCAGAGAGACAGCAAGAGGCAGGGGACAGGACAGCAAGGAGTTTGGTCCAGGGGATAAGTCAAGGGGTTGTTCAGCCTGGAGAAAAGGAGGCTCAGGGGGGACCTTCTCATTCTCCACTACTCTCTGACAGGAGGGGGCAGCCAGGTGGGGTCAGGCTCTTCTCTTGGGTAACAAGTGACAGGACAAGAGGGAATGGCCTCCAGTTGCACCAGAGTAGGTTTAGATTTAATATTAGAAAAAATTTCTTCACTGAAAGGGTGGTCAGGCATTGGAACAGGCAGCCCAGGGCAGTGGTGGAGTCATCACCCCTGACATGTTCAAAAGGCATTGTGGATGTGGCACTTTGGAACATAATTTATTGATGCACATGCCAGTGCTGGGTTATCAGTTGGGCTTGATGGTCTTAAGGGTCTTTCCCAGCCTTAACAATTTTATGATTCTGTGAAAATTAACTTTCCTCTATACCAGCTCAGGGAATTCTGAGGATATTTCAAAAAACCCCAGTCTATAACCACCTTCTGCACAATGTAAAAATTCATTGGGGATGATGCCCAATAACATTTGGATTTTCTTAGCCCAACAGGGCTTTGCTGTCCATTCATTATCTCTCCCTTCCTTTGTCTCTTCACAACTCCAGGATGAGCTGTAACCTGAACTTGATCTTTGAGAAACAGCTGCCTAACCTATATAAACCTGAACAAAATGTTAAGACTCTGGATCCAAAAACAAACCTGTGTTTATGGGTTCCAGCAATAATTTTGCAAGTCTCTATAATGCTCCAACTTCAAGCAGTCATTTAGGCTAAAATCTCTTCCTCCACCTTAATTATTTAACAAATACCATACAAAGACATGTAATATCTGCAATATTCATAGCCTTGGCAGCAGGCTGAAAACACTTGGATTTGCACAGGGTTATTCAAGGTTTTCCTTTGAAGACCAGTAGATTTCTGTTGCTCCTCTGTCACTGAATATTGCCATACAACATTAATAGCACATAACTGATTATTCATAGGCCATTTGTGAGAAAATGATGGCTCAGAGATGGTTGCAGTAAACAAAAGCATATCTTAAAAAGCTTAAACGAGATGTGTGTGCAGGCTGACTTGTATGAGGCAGAGATTAACTATGATTATTAGTAAATACAAGCCCCAAGCCAGGGAAGCACTTAAGCACAATGTTCTGCCCCACTGGCTTCCCAGAAAAGCCTCTCAAAAAATGCCTGGGATACTTCAGGGTGCTCCCAGGCTCAGTGCTGGCCATGGTGGGCAGGATCTGGGACTGTGATGCCAGGGCTGTAATGATCCTCTCACATGAAAGCTGCTGTGCAGGTGGATGTGTCTTCCTCATGGGACAGGTATTGTCTTCCTCCATTGCCTGGAAAGGAAGGGAAGAGTTTATCTGGTAATGTTAACATTAAATGTTTGGATAGAAAAGCTTATAGCCAGGCAGTTTTATCACTGCTTGGCAGAGCTAGCTGCTTAGAGAGGCTTTGGGTCAGGCTATTTAAAGGTGCCATTGATCTCCAGCCTGCTCCCTGCAGCTACAAACCTGTGGCTGGAGAGGAATGACACCTCAGACCTGCTGAGAGTGGCAGGGAGAAAAGGGGTCCAGAACACCCCAGCTGCAGGAAAGCCTGCAGATGTGGATGAGGATGGAAGTTGAGTGTGATGAAGGATGAGCAGAGCTGTGTCTGTGTCCCCAGGTGCAGTGTCAGGCTCTGCTGTCTCAGTCTCAAGGCAGGGCTCCCCAAGCTGGCACCAACCATCACTGCACAGATCAGCCCCACAAACACTCTCTGTACCCATCCTGAGCTGCTCAAGGCCTGGGCCAGCTGAGGTGGCAGCAGGGACAGGCAGCAGGAGCAGGGAATTTTAAAAATTTTCTTTTTCTCTAGATAGTAATAACTGTTTTTTTCCCTAGGTAGTAATAGAATTATCACAGAATGGTAGTCATTTAGGTTGAAAGAGATATTAAAGACTATTTTGTTCCAACCCCCCCTGCCAGGTACACCTTCCACCAGGTTTCTCCAAGCCCCATCCAACCTGGCCTTCAACATTTCCAGGGATGGGGCAGCCACAGCTTCTGTGGGCAACCTGTGCCAGGGCCTCCCCACCCACACAGGGAAGAATTTCTTCCTAATATCTAATCTAAGCTAATTCTCTTTTAGCTTAAAACTGCTCCCCCTTTTCCCATCACTACCTGCTTGTATAAAAAGTCATTTTCCCACTTTATTATAAGCACCCTTTAGAAGGCTCCAATAAGGTGTCTCCTTTCCTTCTCCAGCTGAACATCCCCAGGTCTCAGCCTCTGAGCAGGAGAGCTGCTCCAGCCCCCTGAGCATCTTCGTGGCCTCTCTGGACTCACTCCAAGGTCCAAGTGTACAAAGTTCTGGGTAAGATCTGACCTCCAGTTCCCACCTCAAACCCCCTCTACCTNCCCATCCAACCTGGCCTTCAACATTTCCAGGGATGGGGCAGCCACAGCTTCTGTGGGCAACCTGTGCCAGGGCCTCCCCACCCTCACAGGGAAGAATTTCTTCCTAATATATAATCTAAGTGTCTTTTAGTCCTAATTCTCTTTTAGCTTAAAACTGCTCCCCCTTTTCCCATCACTACCTGCTTGTATAAAAAGTCATTTTCCCACTTTATTATAAGCACCCTTTAGAAGGCTCCAATAAGGTGTCTCCTTTCCTTCTCCAGCTGAACATCCCCAGGTCTCAGCCTCTGAGCAGGAGAGCTGCTCCAGCCCCCTGAGCATCTTCGTGGCCTCTCTGGACTCACTCCAAGGTCCAAGTGTACAAAGTTCTGGGTCAGATCTGACCTCCAGTTCCCACCTCAAACCCCCTCTACCTGGTTAAAGCCTCTCCCTTTGACTCAGCCACTTCCTCCAAAAAAAACCACCCTTAAATTTGGGTGGTGGTTTGGGTACCCCCGTGCTTGCTGTTGCATCCCACAGCCAAATTCGGACTTTCTGAGAGAAAAGTGAACTCTTGACTGTCCGGGTGGGGGCTCGGGGCTCCTGCACTGCCGCGGAGCAACAGCTCCACCGTGTGAGAGCCCGACCTCAGCTCCCACAGCACAGCTGTGCCTCCACTTACTGCTTCATTATCATTATTAGTCTTTTTTTTTTTTTTAAGTTTAAAAATGTTTTAAAAAGCAAACCAACACACCACCACCCCTGCACACTGATCCACAGCGCAGCTTCTTCTGGGCTCTCATGGGACACGCTGGTTATAGCAGGAGTGGACAGCCTGTTGTTAAATATATTGTTAAATATTACCCCAATTGCATCCTGCTGGACTGCACCTCCTCAGAGCCTGCAGTCATGCAGGTTGGCTTTGCCCCGTGTCTGACAGATCTCTGTGGGACACAGCTGATTCCCCTTTCCTGCTTCTGCCCAAAGCATGAAGTCACCGATTTGTCTTTTTTTTGGTTTGGTTTATAATCTCTCCAAGGGCTGCAATGGTTTAATAGTCCCACTGGAGCCTGCCTCTTGCCAAACAGTCTGAACACAGCAAACCACAGGGACATGTTTTGTGCTTACTCAAATACTCTTACTCAGGGTCCCATCCCATCCTTCTGACGCCCTGCTCATCTCAGTGCCAAGCCCAGCCAGGGCTTGTTGGATCCCAGAAACCTGGGATTTTTGACCTTTCTGTGCTTTCTGGCACTGACCCCCTGGAGAACACTGCTTTTGACCTGAGGCCTTGGAGAAAGCTTCCAAATTTGAGTGATGGAGTTAAAATCACGGGTGTGTAGTTAAATAGAAGTGTGTGATTTCACATGGTGAAGGGTTTCGAATTTGGAGTTTTATAATGTAGTAATAGGTATGGGACAAGATGGGGAATTTGGGGTGTTGTTTTTTTCTGTGTTCTTCCTTTTTCTTCATGGTTTCAGGCAGTAGTTTCTGGTTGGACAGTTAGTGCTGCACTAAGGGTCACAAGAGTTTGGTTATTGAGTCAAAAGTGTAAATAATATAGGTGTTAATTCTCTATTGGACTGTTTAGCTTTAAAAGACCTTGTAACTAGCTAGGTTCACCTCCATTTCACTCACTTCTAGCTGGTGGCTAGAAGTGTTGCAGCACTCTCTGTACTTTAAATAAGATTTAATAAACAACCAAGCCAGAACATGTGAAAATTCGTCTCCTTCGTGTTTTTAATCCTGACTCAGGGTGAAGACAGAAGAAACTGCAGACAAGACACTAATTAAGTGGTGCAGATACCACCTTTACAAGGGCTCACCCAGGGCTGCCCCAGAGTGGTGAAGAACTGAGTGTCACCTCCAAAAAGCTTGGCAGGAGCTCAGGCACACCCCAGGGATGATATTTGTGGGATAAGGGCTGGCAAACCTCATCTTCCAGCCTGGTGAATAAAACCATCGGGTTGTTCTAGAGCTGTGTAAAAAGAAGAACCTCTGAGTTCACTCATAGGTTGTGTTTGGTGTTTCTTCCCCTCCCTGGGGATTCTCTCTGACTTTGCTGCCCTGTAAAAAACAAACCTGCCTCATCTGGATACATCAGTCCTGGGACATCATTCTTTCCCAGGGTTTTTGTACCTGCTGCCATTCCCCATTGCTCACTACCCCTTTTCCCTGCCCACCTATCCCCTTGCTGCAGATTTTTTGCACGGAGGGGAGCACATTGATTTCCTTAGTGATCCCCCCAAGTTTGCTGTCCGTGCCTGCCCTTCCCTGATGGGATTTGAGGGACAAACACCCCTGCAGCCCCAGGAAGGCAGTGGTGTGTGTCAGAGTCGGCTGACCCTTAAAGGACAAATCCCACAGCCTCTTCCCTCTCCCCAGGGAGAGCTCTGATGCAGCAGATGCCGATCCATCCCCCTAAACCCTAAACCCTGTGGGATCTGAGCCCTGCGAGAGGAATCCCAGGTCTTTGAATGCCACCTTGTGGAAACCTCGCTATCCTGCCTGCACCAGCGGTGTCACCCCAGGGACGGCGCGGCGGGCAGCACATTGAAATGCAGGTGGCTGGGGGATATTTTGGGGTGAGGCTAGGTGTGCTGATCTCCTTGAGGCTCAGCTATGCCCAAAAAACCCGCTCTGGAGGGAGGAGGATCCTCCCGTGTCAGGGCGGTCTCCTGGCAGTCGGTGTCACTTGTGCTGTCACCGCAGCAGTGGCAAGAGGGGACAGGAGCACCTTGTGTCACATCAGATGATGCACTCAGCTGTCGGGTATGTGAGTGCCTGCTCTGGCTTGTGCTCCTCCACCCTCCTGTGGCAAGAGAAGCAGCTGCTCTCAAAGGGATGGAGAGAGCTGGAGCGAGCCTTGGACAAGCTTTAGGTGTGTAACCCCAAAACTGCAGGGCAAACTCATGTCAGCCCAGCAGCCAGCCAGCCAGGAAGGAGAAAATTCCTGCCCACGCTGCCTGGAACAGAAAATCCTCCATGCCTGAGCTGCTGGCCAAGCCTGCTGTGGACAAGTCCTCCCCCATGGAAAAGGGTAACCAGGTAATTCTTGTATCTCCAGGTGTGCTCTTGGTCTTTTTAATACCTGGACAGGATCAAGGTCCTTATTCAATGGATTTACAGGTATTTTCTGTTCATTAAAAATCACCCAAAAAAAGGAGGATCTTTGCATGCCCCATCCACTGCAGCTGTAAGAGCTCCAAATGTAATTCTCCCAGGAAAGCATCCTTGCCAGCAGGCTGCAGGATGCAAGCTTATGGATTTATTGGAGGATGCCAGAGGGAACTTCTTCCTCATGTTGAATCTGGACAACAGCAAAGTCAAGAATTTTGCTCTACTCTTGGTTCACCAGGCTCCTGCTTCACTGCCTCCAGCAGGAAAAGCTTTTGGCTCATCTGACAGATAAATTAGTGCTTGAGTGACACATCTGAAAGACAGGCAGAGCCCTTCCTGGACATCGCACAGCATCAGACATCCCACAGAATACAAAATTTGCACAATCTGTGACTTAAATCTTTCTGAATATCTTCCTTTAAGCCTATATACCCTGATTTCAGCCCCTATCTGTATCTTCTGATACCAAATCCAAATATCTTTATGTTGTTTTAATTTGGGAAGTGTGGGCAATAAACAAGTACCTTTAAAATCTGATAATAAATAGAAAGATTATGTGTCTTGGTGTATTACTCTGTATTTAAATTTTTCTTAGCCTTATGTTGGTTCTAAACTGGTTTGCAGTTTAGAAATCACAATAACTTCTAAAACAGCAAAAGCTGCAAACTAAATGACCCTAAATCAGGTACCCATATCAAATACAGTCAGGGGGATTCATATCCAAGTTGTATTTCAGGATATTGGCACTTTAAAGGTGCTCTTCCAAACTTGTATTGACACCTTGGTTACTTTGAAGGAGTAAAACTCACATAGGAGGTCAGCAGCAAAGTAGTGCTTGTTTTCCAGATACACCACCACTGCTTTGAGAGGGGGTCCCAGGGATGCTGCTCTGCCATTTGCATGGTTGAAAAAGGGATTTATTGAAAGAATGAGGAAATATTTGTTAAATTGTGCCCTGTGCAAAAAAACTTCTCTTTGGATATCAACAAGTGTGAAACCCCAGGGAAGGAGTCATAACCAATGCCAAGACAAAAAACTGTGAAAACATGACCCCTTAAAAGTCAGGTTAGGAATTCTTTCCTAGCAGCAGTTTTCAGCTTGATATAAATGTTATCACTTGAACATTCCTTGGTTTGTACCATTGGGATTGCCTTTGAAAAGGCATGGCATGATCTCATGTTTTCCTTTCCTTTAAAAACCTTTAGGATTGAACCACAAAGGCTGTTTTCCTGTGACTTCCAGCTCCTCTGCCCAAGGAGATGGGCAGCAATACAACATTCCTTCCCAGGTCTGAGGGAAATACATCTGCATTCATAAATTTAAACATCTGGCTCCACTGCAAAGTAGGTCAGAGCTCATCTGTCAGAGAAGGATTTGTCAGAGATACAGGGAATTTTGTCCCTCCTGTGTCATTTATACAGCAGCAAAATCAGAGCAGCTGTTCCCTCCATAGGTGCCAGGAGGTGGTGGCTGTGCCCCGAGGGTGTAAATGTTCCCCTGCAGGGGAATTAAAGTGTGACTGATCCCTGCCCCGTGTGTCCTGTACAGGGGGACTGTGGCAGATTGGTCTGTGATGCCACACCAGTCTGCACCAGTCTGAGCCTTGGCAGGCCAATGGAAATGACAAAATGTGGGAGAAGGTCTGTGTTTCAGCCAGTGCTGTGGCTGCTGCTGGATGTTTGCAAATGTGCTCCAGGCAAAGTCATCACCCCAAGGTTTAGGTGGCATCAAGTATGACCATGGCAAACTCTGCACTGACTGTCTCTGTGCTTAACCTGAGCACCATTCTAGTCTGGGAAAAAAGGCTTTCCAAAAACGTGTGTATCTACATAAAGGGACAAGAACAGTTTATTGAGACAACATCTGCTGGAAAAATCNGTGGGATGTCCCAGCCTCCCTGCGCTGCCCACCCCAGGCAGCTCCAGCTGCTGCTCCTGCCCCGCACATCTGTACCCGTGCCCTGTGCTGGGAACACATCCCAGCCACCCTCCAGACCAGTCCCAGCCTAAGGAAATGCCCGGAGCACAGGCTCCAGCCCGGAGGTAGCACAGCCCGGTCACTGCTGACCCCGTGTTTGCCAAAAACCCCGGTAATTAAAATCCTTTGCCTGCAGCCAGCAAAGGTTCGCAGCGCCGGCAGCGAGAGCTCAGAGCTCAGAGCGCTGGGCTGATCCCCCGGGACAGAGCTGCTCACAAAACACCGGGGAAACAGCCCCGACACCCCCAGAGGTGACCCCGCTGCCTGGCACCGCTTCCCCCTGCGAACAGCCGGCCAGGGAAGGGCTGATCTCCGTCCCCTTCTGTCCCCTTCTGCCAAAGTGTCACATCCCCGCCAGGTACGGCTCATCCAGATTTGCATCCCTGGGCTGGGGCTGGGGCTGAGCTCGGGCAGGGTAGCAGCGGGGTTAGCACGGGTTTGGATCCAGAGCAGAGCATGAGCCAGTGGTTTGACCCAGGTTTACTGCAGAGCTACAGAAAATTGGCAGGGAACCACTCCAGTCCCAGCTTTCCAGAAATGGTTGTCCAGGTAAAACTGGAGCAGCACGATGTGAAGGATCCCAGGATCTCAACAAAGAGCTTATGATGGAATAAAAAATGGGGAAATGTTTAAAGGGGCGGGGAAAACCATGGGATGAAAGAGGCTAATAAGGATTAATTTTATTTCTCTTTACAATTATTAGGGGTCAAAAGCAAAGTGTGGAGCTGACCCTGGGTGTAACACCATCCATCTCACCCCTACCACAAAGAGAACAGGCTGCCAGGCCCATTTCCAGCACCATCACTCCCCTTTGAGACTTCATTTGAATATTTTTCCAAGGTTTCTGGCACTGTCTCCATGCTCCTCACCAGACCAGAGCCACGCTGTGTCTGCAGGAAAAGACAGAACTTTCAGTGTTGCTTCCCCAGCCTCTGCAAACACGGCTGGCACAGGGCTCCTGGAATTACTTCCTTAGGTTTATTTCCATTTAGTGAAATACCCTGAGAGGAGAACAGCTGGCTCTGCCCTCAGCCCTGCCCTGGCTCTCTCTCTCTCCTGTGCAGGACAGAGCAGGCAGGACATGAAAAGTCCATGGAACATCTACAGGCACGTGTGGGTCTTGCTTAAGGATCAAAGTGTCCGTGGAGCCAGCATGCATGGATGCCNATGTGGGTCTTGCTTAAGGATGGGAAGCAGCCATGGAGGGGCCTACTTGGATCAAAGTGTCTGTGGAGCCAGCATGCATGGATGCCCTTTTAGGGGCTAAACCCCACAGTGATGGGTTGGAAACCAGAGGAGGAAAAGATTAGAACAAAAAACATAAGACTTCCAGGGATGCTCCTCTGCAGGCGTGGCTGTATCTTTGCAGCCCTCAGCTGCAATGAGTGATAATGAGTGATGCATTCCCATCCGGGGATAAGGGAAAATTCAGGTCCCTGGTATGGACATCTGCACGAGCATGTGTGCCCATGCTCAAAATGGAGTCAAAATGGATGCCAGAGAAACCAAGGAATCAGATAAACGAGCCTTTTTTGTCCTGAGGAAGGGCAGGAAAGGATGTCTGTGAGCATGTTGCAGGAGGTGTCCTGCACTGTGTGTGATTTCCTGGAGGAGGCTTTTTCTGAATGCAGAAGACCCAAATTTCCCCAAGTTAAAATATGAATGAAATGTTTCCCATGGTTTTCTAACACTCACTTTCACCCCAAGCAACAAGCAAGCTACAAAGAATCAGCTCTGCCTGTAGAATCAAAAATCCAGGAAAAAAAAAAGCCATGCATGCAGAAAGCTCAGATTTATTGACAAGTTTTGATGCAGGAGGGACAGGACTCAATGCCTGTGCAATGAAATGTTTACAGTTCTTCTGCTGAATCAAATTCAGACTGGATGTGACCCTCAGGAGCCCCAGCCCTTGGGGACAGTCCCACTGGGGAGCACCCTGCCCCTACCAGCCCTAGGATGGGGCTCCCAACCCTGTGCATGGTCCAAGGCCAACTGCTCAGAGTGCACAGAGATGAGACCTGGAGTTGATGTCCACAGCACCCAGACTCCACCTCTCATTAAGGCTTTGGCCTCAAGCTGATCAAAAATTGCCATGTTTGGGCTCCTTTCAGCCAACTGAGTGTTTTTCATTTTGATTTCTCCCCCTCACCACCCACACCCCCCCAAGCTAAAAGATCCTGACAGCTTGGGGCATTGTGTCAGCTGACTTTTCCTTCCAAAACTAATACTATTTTTGATGCAAACTCCTCAGCCTGCTCTGTTTTAACTCTCTCCAGAGCCCTGTAACTCTGTGTGTGGAGGGATGCCTGTGTGTCCTCTGGCACGTTTTTGCACATGGAAAGAAAGAACTTTTCCCTACCTGAACACTCATTCCTGTTACTGATCCTCTTTGAAGTCGAGCAATAAAGAGTCCCTGTGCCCATGTGCAGAGTTCCAGACCAGCCCTTTAATGTCTCAGATGCAAATTTCACTGTAACTGTACCAAAATTGTGGAAGCTGCTCCACATTATTGCATTGGTCTCATGACTGTGTCGTTCTACAGATAAATACCTACAGATCAGAGAATGTCCTCATCCCATCCACGAGCTGGGAGCTTCCTTGCCCCATGGCCATGTGGCTCTGGGCACCTGACTATCAGAAAGGCTGTAGGATGGGAAGACGAACACAGAGGAGCACCAAAAGCATAAAATACATAAAAATCTGTACCCCTGCACTGGAATAAATAATTTAACATGGGAATCCAGGACATTTCTGGGAGCAAATGCAGTGTGTGCTGTGTTTATCTGCAATTCAGCAATAAAATACCCAGAGCCACCATGGCTCTTCAATGTAAGATACTGCAGTGCCTTTTTCACACTGCATCTCTTTGTCTCCCAGTGAGACAGAAAATAAAGCAAAAGCCAGAGGTGGAGTGATTATTGTAATCCTGATGGCAGTACTGAGGGCAAAAACCTCATTCCTACAAGGAATTTGCACTTAGCACCCACCTCTTTGCCCAAAAGAACCCTCCAGTCCACGCCCCTAAATGAGGGGCAGTGATAGACCTCAGTCATTGATGTGTTCTCAGCCTGTAGAAGAAACATCTCCTTCCACCTACCTCATGGGGACACAGCTGGATCCTCCCAAAAAACTTGACAATCATTTCTGGGTGAGCAAAGAGAAGATGCACAGAAACATGCATGCATGGGAGAGTGGTGAGCATGGAAGAAACAGAGCCAGATTTGGGTGTATTTATTCTCAAAAGGAAAATTTTTAGGTTTTAATAGGCAGAGGCACTGACTGGCCCAGCCTGGTTTTCAAGGCACAACCACACTGGCAGCAAGGTGATGTGGACACGTGGCTAAGGCAGCTCCCAGATCCTCTGTGTGACCTTGGGTACATCACTGTTGTCCCCTGGAGTTCCTTAGAGATGGGATAACTCCTTTTTTCCCCATTTCCTTCACCCTGCTGCCAGCTCTTCTGTTACAGGGGCAGCCACATTCCTACATCATCCACGTTCCTACTTGGAGCAAACACAGTGTCCAAGGTTGTCCCCTCCTGGACCAGGCTGGTGTCTCCAGATGATGGTCTGGTCCCAGCCCAGCTATGTGAGAGCCCTTGCCCAGTCCAAACAGAGATCTCTGCCCAGCTACAGCCAGGAGGCACCTCGGGAAAGCAGAAAAACAAGCAGTGAGAATAAACATCCGGATGAGGGCTGAGGAGGGAAAGCAAAACATTGAGGGAAGCCAGGAATAATAAGAACCAAAAACAAATAGAAAAGAGCTAACAGGAGCAATGGATCTAAAAATAAAATGAAAGAACAGCAGCAGGGTGGAGGGGCTGGGATATTTTGGGGTCTGGCAAAGCATGTAGGGTTTGTGGGGCTCAGTTTTGCTGTGGTGGGGCTCAGCCCTGGGACAGAGCCAGGTTCTCCTCTCCCTGCCTTCTCTCCCTGATGTGGGGGAGGATGGAGGGTGTAGGCTGCCACTCCCAGGAGCTGTTTGGGTGACAGCAGGCTGCTCTTCAACCCTGCTACATCTCCCCTGGGGGCAGAAGTGTTTGCTGCAGATGCTATCCTCGGAGCAGATATCCCACCCAAAACCCTCCTCAGCCCCTAGCAGAAGTTCTTTATCCCTCCAACCTGCCTCTGTGCTGGCCCATGGTCTCTGTGAGGCAGGGGCCACATCTGCTCAAGGACTAGGAGGAGAAGATGTGTCTCCTGGACACCCCAAATCAATGATGTCCTTCCAGGAAGCAAACTCTGGTTATCCCAAGAATTACCCCAATATTACTCTGCAAATCCTGTCAACCCAGAGCCATTTCCTTGCTCCAACATTTATATCCAGAGGTGAAACCACTGAAAATCAAACCACTGAAAACCTATTTGTTGGTTCCCATTTCCTGAATCCCCTATGCCCAGGTCATACAAAATCAGTAGGGGGAATTTTTTTCCCCCTCCCAGGGAATTAGCTCACAGAGGGAAGGTTGTGCAGGACAGACTCTGAGCCTGACTGTCCCAGGTGGACAGGGAGCATGGGGTGCACAAACCATCAGCAGTTTGGAGAAAGGTGTGGGGCCATCAGAGGTAGGTCTAAACCTCCCCCTGGGAAGCCACAGCCAGGCAGGGACTGACCTCTGCTTTCTCCAAGCTGACCATGGGGCTCCTTTGCATAAGCAACTTCTTTCACATTTCAGACATTTGTTTTTTCTTGGTGGTTGCCCCCATTATTCCAGTTCTTAGGGATGGGAACTTGCCCCCATCCTCTTTCTCTGCCACCAGTGCTCTCTTCACCCTGGCACTTCCTCAAGGAGGCATTTCCATGGTGGGACACAGGAGCTGCAGGGAGTCTAGGAGCATGCTGGAAATATTTTGGCCACCTCTTGGCCCCTGACTCAAAGCAGTTCCCCTCTCTCAAAAGCAAGATAAGCTGGGTTGAGGCACTTCTGCCACCAGACCCACCATGTCAGACCTCCCCTTTCCTGTTCTTGGAAGCCCAAGGGCTGCAAGTCCACAGCCACCTAATCAAAACCAATGGTGAATTTTAAAGATGAGGAAAAATAAAACCATAAAATTAAAAGAAATCAGTCTGGATGGAAAGCCAAGGAGGCCACATGCCAGGAAAGTGAGCTGCCTGCCAGTTTGGCACCGAGTGAATGCTTGGCCTGTTGAGATGAAATGCTGGAGCTGGGCATGCTGAAGAGGCACTTAGCATCTTGAGGGGGAAAGGAGAGCAAGGGAGAGGGCAGGGATGAGGACCAGACAGAGCCTGAATGACAGATGAGTCCCAAACACACACTTGAGCATGAGGATGGGTGTGGAGGAGGATTAAGGCATGTCCCCACCAACTTGGCTGGTGTTTGTCAGCACAGCCTCATAAATGACAATGGTGCAGCTGCTGTGGACAGGCTCCTGCTGAAACAGAGCAAGGGACAGTCCCCAACAGGAGTGTTGAGGGCACTGAGCTGTGGAGCAGCAGGAAAAGGCTCCCAGCAATCCAGGGACCACAACAACTGGGCAATGAAGAGAGGGATGCAGCCAAGAGCAGCATGTGATGCACCAACCCTAAGAGCCAGATGTTCAAAGGGCAGTGAAGGCCCCAAACCTCTTTCCCTGTGCAGAAACAAGACACCCAAATCATCACTGAGTGCTGAAATGGGGGTGCAGGTTGTACCAGCAACAGCCGGGCTCCTCCCAGGCCACCCCTCCCCAGCAGCACAGGAGGTGGGAGCCCATGCATGACTCCCCCTGCTCCCCAGCTCTGGCAGCGTGTGCTGGCACAGGGCACGGGCTGCTTCCCAGGATCCAGCCTCTCCCTGGCTCCTCTCCCGGCTCCCCAGGACCCGGCACAGCAGAGAGCAAACCAGCCCCTCTCCCTCTCTGGGCTTCTTCAGACCCAGCTCAAGGAGCCTGTGAAAGGAGCAGCCGCAGCCAAGTTTTCCCCTGTTTTTACCTCCCCCGTCCCACTTTGTCTGGTCCAAGGGGTGGTTTTGAATGCAGCCCCTCCCTGTCCCGGCTCTCCCCCGCTGCTCCCAGCAGTGCTGGAAGAAAACCTCGAGTCCGAGGCACTCGGCACCTCCCTGGCTCTGGATGCTGCAGCCGGCAGATTCCCGGCTGGATCCTGGGGTGGGATTGCAGGGACTGGTGGAAATGTGCAAATGTGCTGCCGAGGAAAAAAAAAAAATAAATCGGATCATTTGAGTGTGAGTCTAATCTTTCAAAGATGAGGCTTTTCCTCCTAGATGTCTCATGGTTCTGTCCACGCACTTCTGGACATCAAGGCTGGACCTGGTGAGCTTTTCCAGCAGGTTTCTCCTAAAATCCCCAGCAGGGTCCTCCACTGGCCCCTGCACATCCCCGTCTCTGGCCATACCCTGCTGCATCTGCTCCCTGCTCAGGAATCAGGTCCTTGCAGCCCTCCTTCCCAAAACTGGGTTGCCTGTGAGGAATTAATGCATTTCATGCACTAACCCACACAGGTAGAAGATTAAAAAGGCAAACATGGGCTCGGTGCTCTGTCCCAGATCTTCTGGGTCCTCTGGGCATTGCCTGCCCAGCTGCACAGCATCCCAGCTCAGGAGCTGACAGGACAAGTGAAAGGTAAACAGAGCTTTTCCATGGAAACATTTGTTCAACAAAGAATTGCAAATTTTCATGGTGAGTATCTGGTTTCCTCCAAACTTAATTGTTGTTGTTTCTGAAAGCTGCCCAGGCGGTCTGGATCTGGCTTTCATGAGCATTTTTTTCCCCTAATGTTTAATTTTCAGCAACTCGGATATCCCTGCTCTTTTTATTATTATTTTTATTTTTTTCTTTTATTTTTATTTTTTCTTTAGGTTTCTATCCTTTTTTTTCAACACAAATGGAGGCAATGGCAGCTCTTTTGGGCTTTTCTGCAGGGTACAAACTCTCTTTCCCACTGAGATGTTAATGGTAATGATTATAGAATCACAGAAGGGTTTGGGTTGGGAGGGACCTTAGAGGTCATCCATTTCCAACCCCCTGCCAAGGATAGGGACACCTTCCACTATCCCAGGATGCTCCAAGCCCTGTCCAGCCTGGCCTTGAGCATTTCCAGGAGGGGAGCGTCCACAGCTCCTGTGGGCAACCTGTGCCAGGGCCTCACCACCCTCACAGTAAAGAATTTTTTCCTAATATCCAATCTAAATCTCCCCTCTTTTGACGATGGGTGACCCAGGAAGGGACACTTAAGTTTTTAGGTTAAGAGCTTGAATTGGAGAGGTGGGACTGAGCAGCTGCTCTGAGCCACCTCAGCACATGGACACGGGGGAAATTCCAGGCTTTTCACAGGGCCAGCAAGAAGTGGTGAAAATTCGGGGTAGAGCTCCTGAAGGACACATTTAAGCACAGAAGGAAGGAAAAGATCATGCCCAACTATCCAGAAGGAGATGAGATAATTCCTGCAGGGTGCTTTGGTCCGCCTGGGATGCTGAGACAGCGGGATGTCACTCATCTCACTCCACCCCTGTGACCCAGAGCTGCCTTTTCCCTGCTTAATTTCATTTCTCCAAGCAGAGACACGGCGTGTCTCCGGCGTGTGGCTCGCAGGGACGTGCCCGGGGAGGTGACAGCAGGTGGCACTGCAGCCCCAGGAACGAGCAGCGCCCTCCCCGGGACCCTCCCGCTCCCGATCCTGCTCCTGCTCTCCCGTCCCACTCCCGCTCCTACATCCACACACACTTCACTGCCACACTCCCACTCCTGTACTCCCGCTTCTGCACTCCCAGATCGCAGAAACCTCCCTGGCACTCCACAGCTCATCCCGCAGCTGAGACCCTCCCAACCCTCTGCTTTCACCCACCACCAAGCAGTAGAATTTGGGATATTATTTCTAACCCATGCCAGAGCAGGGTGTCCGAGGAGATCCTGTGCACGGTAAGGTTTTGGTGCAGGGATAAGAGCTGGAGCAGTGAAGCCTCATCCTCACTCTGGCAGCACTGGCTTTTTGGGATGCAGGAGGCTGAACATGCCTGTTGCTTGTGCACAGGGAAAGCAGGAGGAGGGAAGCAGTCCGTGAAATCAAGGTAGCCTGCATAAAGTGCAATCACAAGCCAATGCAAACCTGGGGGATTCAGGCAAAGTACCTGATTTGCTGTAAAACTGTGAATGTGAACACAGCATTTAAAGAAAACACAACATCCTTCCATGAACTGTACTGATTTATGCCAGTAAATTTATACCCATCTCTCCAGTTGTGCCTGCTAAGAATAAAACCAGGGATGCACCATAGCCTCTGTTCCCAACCTATAACTCCTCTGTGAGTTCAGGCTTTATTTTTAGCCTGGCTTCCTCAGGGCTCTGTCTGATCTAATTTCTCCAGGGAGAAGATT
This sequence comes from Buphagus erythrorhynchus, assembly GCA_013400855.1. NCBI lineage: Eukaryota > Metazoa > Chordata > Aves > Passeriformes > Sturnidae > Buphagus > Buphagus erythrorhynchus. Next base: position 62,098 of record VZTT01001162.1, read on the forward strand.
TTTTTTCTGCTAGATGCCACCCTCCTGCTGGAAAACCCCATTCTCCCCAGCACTGCTGAAGGGCTTGATCTTTTCAAGCAAATTTGAAAGATAAATGGGTCAAATCTGGAGGGGAAAAAATGGGCAGCCAAATAGAGCAAGACCTAAAGGAGCATGGTGGGGTGAGATAGACAAGTAGGGACACAGACATTGGAGCAGCCGGCCAGTGGTTCTAGGAATGGCAGGATTACTGGGGGAGGAAGGAAAATGGGTTATTTTCCTTCTTGCTGCCTTTGATTTGGCTGGTGTGTCGTTGCCAAGCTCTTGGTGACAGACTCTCAGGCAGTTTTCTGTGAGGGCTCAGTGCTGGTTGCTGGTGTTTGGTCCTGTGATGTTGTTTCTGGCCGGCAGTGGGTTGAGCTCATGTCTTGTAATTAGTGGGTGGGCTTGAGGAGACCACTGCGGCTTCCGATCTCTCGGGGAAAGAGAGAAAATGAGAAGGATTAAGGAATTTCAGAAAATTACAGGCATTTTCATTTCACATAAGCCTTGCCAGGAACACCAAGCCCTGGAAAAGGACAGCCACTGCAGGATACGCTACCCATGGGCAGGACTAAAGGACTTTGTTTCCCATAAGTCACCCAAAAACCTGTGAGTGTGGGGGGGAGGGGGTTTTTTTTGTGTGTGTGTGCACATGCAGCCTTTCCTGGGCTGGCAGTGGCCCTGGGAACATGGTACCTCTGCAAGATTAAAGGGATATATTCCATCTGCAAGCACAGTTTTACACAGATTTCTCTTTTATAGCAGGATTGCTGGACTGGAGGGACCTGAGGGATGAGGGGAGATGTCAGAGCAGGGGGAGCACTGGCTCTTTTTCATTTTTAGCCAAGTCTGTCTGTTGAGGTGATAATGCCACATGTGCAGCCCAGCCTACCCTGGCTGTTGAGCTAATCCCCTCCTAGCTCACATGGTTTTTCCTCTAGCAGGGAGAGACAGAAAGTCAGCCACAAATTCCCCGGGAAAATGCCAATTGTGAAGCTGCAGCAACTGAGCAGGAGTCATAGGAGTACACATAGCACTTGGAACTGCTTTTTACCAGGATCTTTGCCCTTGGAGTAGGAAGTTGGCAAGAGGTTGGAAGCCCAGCTCCACAGCCTGTCTTATCCACCCCCGGAGTGGACATTTCTGCTGTATATATTCACTCAGCAGCATTTAAAACTTGTGAACAGTCACTGTGTGGTGCTAAATGCATGAAACAAACACAGATGCTGTTTCAGATGGTCATGTATTGTCCTGCTTCAGGATACAGGATCCGAGCATCCCACTCCCATCTCAGTGAAAGGAGGCTCCATTTCCAGCATCAGCAAGCAATCTCTTGCTGCCATTTTTCCCAAATAACAATTTTTTTCTTGATAGAAGGACTGACATTCAGAGCAGGTGGGATCTAATCAGCCGGGTGCTGAGGCACATGCTCCAAAACACGGCTTTTACAACTATAATAGAGATAAAACCCCCCACTATCTACTTTATAACTGCAAACAAGGATCTAATCCTGCACATCTTGCTCCTGGGAATGGCTTATCAGGTGAGTTGTTCTACACAGTGGCTCTATCAGGTGCATTTATCTCTCTATGTACATGTATATATATAGGAGGTGTTTATGTATTCTGTCTCCCACTCAGTGTAGATATTAATCATGTGCTGCTCCACCCAAAAAACCTTAAAAGTGGCAATGGCTGCTTCCACTGTCACTCATGTGACTTTTATTTGAGAGTTTATTGCACCAGAGTTGCCAATAAGTCTCCGGACCCTAAAAGAACCCGAGCTGTTCTCACTAAAAACCAGCGAGGTTTGGACAAGAGCCCATTGCTTTTTCTACGATTGCTTCAGGCAACAATTGTCATGCCATGGGGACATCTGGTCCCTGGGATGGTGGCCTTTGCTGGCATCCCCTCCATGCTGCACACATCCAGCACCCACCTCCAAACCCGCCAAGAGCCTCTCTCTCCCCGCTCTCCTTATTTCAGCTAAATAACCCTGCGATTATTATTCCACATGAAAGTGCCCCGGTGTTCAGGTGGACAATCTGACTCCGGCTGAGCCGCCTGGAATCCCTGTGGTTTTGATTTTCAGCAGGGAACAATCTTATCAGCCCAGATTGTACACAGAGATAGGGAGCCCTCGGGTAGGGTTGCATAAGCACAGATTGCCTCAGCCGGGATGGGGAAGGCTCCGCTCGCTTTGTATTTATTTGTTTTCCCCACCGCGGGTTTCAGGTTCTCCTGGTGACCATCATTTCATCTTTCCTTCCCTGCTCATTGTTTGAGCACCCGAGCCTTCCTTCCTCATGGATCACTGGGCAGGAGGTTCAATTTAAATCTGGCCTCAGCCCCCGGCCCTTTGCATGTTGCCTTGAGAGATTTCTTGCAAATAATGTTTTTTTTTTCCCCATCTCACTATGGTCCTGCTGTGTGCAAGGATGGGATGTGCCCCTGTTTGGGATGGATGTGATTCCCCCCTCCCTCAGCACACCCATTTTGGCCTCTTCCCCTCCTGCCAGCTCCTCTTTCAGATCTGGCAGCTGCGTGGGCACCTGGTCTCCGATTGCAGAGGCAGGATATACGGTTTCCGTGGAGGCCACCAGCAAATAGCTGTGGCTACGTAACCCTGGCAGAGGTGAGGGATGAGACAGAGAGGCATCCTGAGCAAAGCCAAGCCTCCAGAACATCATCTGGGGGAGCACAGGGGGATGCAGACCCGGATACCAGGGCATCCAAGGACAGCACATCCTGCGGTCCCATCCCATGCCATACGATGCTCTGCTGCCAGGACAGTCCCCTCGTGTGCTGCTCAAGGGCACGGAGTGGCAGGGGCTGAATGCACTCATGAGACATTCATGCTGGGTTTCTGGGAGGTTGCTGGGGCATGGCACAAAAAATCACTATGCAAGTCAGGGTTTGTCCTTTAGAAAATGTTTTAGGTTTGAAGTTAACCCTGCAGCTGCTGCAGAGCCATTGTGGTGTGCACCTTGGACTCCTCTTTGCTGGGGGAACCTGTTATGTCTCAGTCCTATTCAAAGCTTTGTCTCCTTTTGCCTCTTTTCCTTCTGGTTTAGAGGATTTTAACAAATCCCCCTTGTACTGGTGCCTTCAGATCATGCAACATCGCCTCTTTTTCTGTCTAGGGCAGATTAGCAAATCTAACACATCCATAAACTAGAAGGGACCACTGTGATGAGCTGGTTGGACATTTGGTGTGCTGTGAGCTTGGATCAGGCCTGCTAAACACCTCCCTGGAAGTCATCACCATGTAGGGGCTTGATTCTCCTCCNCGCGCCGCCACGACGCAGATCACCCGCGCCCTTTGCTGAAGTGCCCCTTAGGCCCAGCCCTGCCTTTGGGGAGTTCAGAGGCAGAGCAGAGCTGGGGGTCTCTCAGCAAGCTTCCTGCAGTTCTCCATCCTCAAGCTCTGCCTTTGCCCTCCTGAGGGCTTTTTGAACCCAGCTCAAGTCACCTTTGGGACCTGGAGGGCTCAGAAGCAGATCCTGCACACAGGGGTAAGAGATGCAGCTGGTACAGCTCCAGGTGGCATCAGCCTTTTGGCCTGCTTGTTGCTCTGAG
>VZTT01001163.1:17049-39395 GCA_013400855.1 Buphagus erythrorhynchus
AGTACCGAACTTAACTTTTGTGCTCTTGTAAAGGTTAACTGTTGTAAAGGCACCCATTTTCCCAGAATATTGTTTCAAGACCATATTTTAATTTTCATCTTGATTTTTAACAAAAGCACTCAAAATTAATTCACAGCACTGCAGGAAGCTCCCAAAACTGTAAAAAGGAAAGGATCAATGAAATAACGAGGTTTCTTTGTCATCCAAAGTATTCAGAGACAAAATGAGACTCACAATAAGAAAATGACACCTGAATAATCTAGCTATTCAGAATCATACGTTATTATGCCTAGTTCCTACCTTTAAATACCTCAAAATACCGAAGCTGACAAAAAAGGGTAAGGGCTGGATACTTAAGCATACACAGTTAACATCTCACCTTGTTTTTCCACAATCTAACAATCCTTTTTTTTAAGCTCTCCAAAACCGCAGCTTTTAAATTTTCTCAATTTGATTGCTTAGCTGCACTCAAGGCTTTTCAGCTTGTTACATGTTTAAGCAATGAAAAGTCATGCTAAGTCACCAAGAGTACATTTATCATTCATTAAGACAACAAAACCAGCACAATTCTTGATATACAGCTTCACTAGCAGGCTAGAACTGCAAAAATTATTTTTAGAGTAAAATCATTTTAACAAAAAGAAACAACCCCTTGTACATACGTGCAAAAGCTTAGCACAGTTGAACAACTGCTGTATAGACTGAGATATTTGTATTTCATTTTGTAAATATACCACCAGGACACTAAAAACAAAATGATTACCAAATAGAACACATTCCACACTCTAGACATTGTATCTACTGCAAAGTAAAGGGAAGATATTAAGATAATTCCCTCTGATTGCCTTTGGTGGAAACAGTATATAAGACAACTGCAATAGCTGCACTTGAAAGTATGTCATTTGTACCCCACTTGTAACAGCAAACTCTACACCACCTCTGTTATAGCTCTTACAATTTAGAATACATGCTTATCTGCCCTATTTACTGGTAAGATTGAAGCTACACAGAAGTGGAAGCTACATCACATACTAGTGTTCAACTCTTACCAACATTAGCCTCTTGTGCTCCTTCAGGGCCAAAATCTGCTTCCACAATTTTGCACTAAAGAAATTTTAGTTAAGGCTTGATAGGCATAACAAAATTTACCAACCATAGTTGCAGGATACTTGCAGATCAGCTATTATTCGGAGAATATTGTTCATTTGATTGGATCTTTGTTCATTCTCCATTATGCTGTCTGAAGCAGGATATGCAGAATCAATGTAGATTAAATCCAAGAGATAAATTCCTGAAACGAACAAATCAATCAACCAATTGATCTAGTATTTCAAAGAGAAACAGTTGCATAACTTTTAATGAATATAGCAGCCAGAAGCTGTTTACCCCCACTGTGGTTTGGGTCCATTAAACAAAGGAGAGTTTTGGATTTGCATTTTGAAAAATTCCATAATTACTGCTTGAGTTCTATGACACCCCTTAAAAAGATAGAATAGCTTTTTTGCACTTAGGCTACTGTCTACTATGAGCAATTTGCAGGACCACAAAAAGGTCACTAAAAAAAGAGTGAGAGCTGCCCCAGCTGGTGGTGCTGACAGTGGGGGGGACACAATACTGCTGGCTCCCATGACCAGAGACCACCACATTGCTTCCTTTGTCTGCCACCCGTGTGGAAGATCTCCATTAACTTTTCTGCCCTGAGACCTAGGAATACTTTATGGAAATCCCTTGCAAGACTTTTTCTCACTTAAGCTGAGCCCATCACATATCTGTTTGTTCAGATCTCTGCCATCTTGACCAGCACGTTGCTCACTGGATCACACTGTGCTATGTCCAGCATTAGCCAGGCTGCAATACCTAATTTCTTTACACTGCTAAGGGAGGAATGAATGAAGAAATCATATGACCTGTCATTGAAAATTGAGGAGACAGACAAAGAGGCAGCAACAAGCCAGAACAAATTCAGTTTGTTATGAACTGTTAAATGCTTTTTTTGGAAACCATAAGGCCATAACTAAACTGTCTCTCAAGTCCCCAGCGATCTGTGAATTTGGCCTATGAAAGAACCATATATGTTCATTAGACCCACTGACATGATAAATAGGAGAGTGCTCCAGTGACCAAAGGTAATTTAATAATTTCCCAAGCCAAATGATGAGTGATTTTAAAGGAAGAGGGAGTAATCAGGGTTTGCTTTCCCAGATTATCAAAATATATACAAAAGCAGAGAGGTAAAAAGGAAAAAAGTATGACTTTATGTGATTAGAAGACAACTTCCTACAAGTTTGTCAAGGGCAGCAATACCTGCTCCTTCTTTGTCCTTTTTCACTCTTGTGAAGATAAGCTATTAATCATACCAGTTTATTGTATCTCATACAAAATTTCACATATCATACTAGAGAAACATAAACAGTACTTTTGTCCTGCTTTGTTTCCACATCTCAGTCTTACTTACATTTTAGAGGGGAAAAACAACAACTATTATTGTTTTCAGCTTTTCTGAACTTTCTCTGAACAAGGGCTTCAACCACACCGGGAAACTGCTTTGGCCACACTCAAGAGATCCTAACACCTACACAAAGCCAGTATAGACCAGGCACCTTACACTTCAGAATGAGGGAAGAACTCTGATTTCCCTAGTTTTAGAGTGGCTTTGTAGCAGTTTAGTGTTGAGCAAATCCTGAGTCCCCAAGGTTTTGCAGAGGCCTGGAGAGCCTACCTAGACGAAGCTCCATACAGCAGCTCTTCACTGTCCCCTCCGGTCAACATCAAAACACAGCTAAGAGTTCCAGCTGTAAAAATTCTATTTGCTCATGGCCTCTACACTGCAACTTGTGCCTTATGGCAGCTTGGGTCAAAGCCACTTTCCAGCTATTTTGAGCAAGTCAGCAGCTATTCTCATTAATATTAACGGTATAAACACACTTCCACTCTGTAGCAGGGGTTGTAAGCATTTTTTCAGGACAAAGAATCTATTTTCCAGAACAACATACAGACGAGGACCAACAAGGTATACAAGCACCAAGAAGGATGAAAGGGTGTTAGCCTAGGCCCCGTAAATTCCAAACAAAGATGTAAGGAAATGGGCTTTTGGTAGGTAGTAGCGTGTAGGAAGAAAAAACCCAAACTGATAGATGCCAAAAAAATAAAACTGAATGTAATACACTAGAATATAATGGAACACATTTTTTGTAATTATACACCAAGCTACACCTTTCCCATATTGTTCCTCTCGCTTTCTTCCTTTAAAGAAGGATAATTGGGTTTTTACGATTTTTTTTTTAATCTGGGCAGTGATATTTTAAACTCTTCCATATATATGATGTGATAGTAGGTATAGATAAGGATCAGTTTGTTTTGCACAGAGGAATGACAAAATTATTCCCTTCAGCAAAAGACTTCAAGACCCGTTTCTCAAAGGAAAGCCTCAGGGCTGCCTCATGCCAAAGCAAACATGCAGCATTAGCTTTTCAGATTTTGGCTCAATTTTTTGCTACTGTGCAGTGAAAAAAGCTAGGATGTGAGGCCATCGGGATATTTTCCAGAGGGTGAGCTCATGGGCAGCTTCTTCCACAGGCAAGTATCATTTTCCAGTGATACTCACTTTTCTCCATTGTCACCAGAACTAATTTTGCAGCTGGATATTGTATGCAGACAACAGTGTTCATTAGTTTATAGTCCCATGGAAGTAACAACACATGCTAAGGAAAAGCACAGCCAAATAACCCAGGACTTTCATTAATGAAAATCATTCTGTGTAAAGGGGATCAATTATTTTTAAGTTGGCAAAAGAAAACCAAACCTGCAACACCAAGCTTTTAAACTTCTACTGGAGAGATCAAACAAAGCAGTAATATTAGTATCAGTTTAAAGACAGGAAAACATTAGTACAGCAAAAAAGTGAACTTCAAATGTAGCAGCCAATGCCACCCGGCTAGCGTATTTTGAGTGCTCCATCCACCACACAACAATTTCCAAAAAAAATTTACTGAAAAAAATATTTATTGAGAACTGTAGTGTTCAGCAGGATGCAAACCTAAGTCTGTATACTTATGTCTTGCTTTACAGTTAAGCTTCTCCTATTATTCTCTTTATTCAATACTCAAGACTTCTGAGGCAGATAATAAATAAGCATACTTTGGAGTTGATGGGTACTAACAAAGACGTCTTAGGAAAAATCAGCCCAAGCCTTTGAAAATCAGTGGTTATTCAGCTTCACTCAGTTCTGAAGAACCTGAGCTGGAGCATGTAAGCTTTAAAATGTTCATGAACAACTACAGTGTGCAGTTTGCTCCTCGTTAAGAAAGACTGACATAACATGCTATAAAGACAAAACACTTTCAGTCCAGTAAATCACATGTACAAAGTTACACAAATAAGAAAAACTGGGCAGGTATTACTTTAAATAGCAGTAACAGAAACAAAGAGAAATCTGGTTTTTTAAGGCATTTGCCTGCAAGTTAGAAAACCTAGGTTCAAGTTTTCTGTTCTGTCATAGATTTCTTTGACCTGAGCAGCACTATTTATTCTTAACAATTCAGAATTTCAAATCTCTTTGTGGGTTTATGACAATTTGTAGGCACGAGGTGTAATCCAAAACTTACAGCACCTAAAATTGTTTCAAAAATGCCCACTGTTGCAAAACCGGTCATAAAAAAACCTTTGCAGATAAAGACTGAAAACTTGCGTCTTTTTTACTTTTTATTTTTTGAAACTTTTTTTATAATTAATATAAAACTATACTGTAAAATAGTAGGGCTAACAAACTAAAAATTAGGTGGTTAAACCACACCACTACTGCATACTTGATATATATTTTCATGCATAGTGCTCTGTTAAGGGTCTGTGCAATTCTGCAAATTCAAGTAAGCTAGAAAACAGCTGCTGCATGATATTTTTGCCAGCCAGACATTCACTACTTTGCAACAAAAAATAATTAGCTGATAGAGAAGTATTTCACACCTAGCCTGGGGACTTCAATTTATTATTCCTAGGTAACATTTTGATCAAGTACTATAATAAACTATCACATTTATTTGGTAAATTGTACTATTACTGTGAAAACCACAAACACATACTGTAAAAGGAGGTTAAAAGAAAAGCTTAATGTTTTAATGAACAATTTAGTTCCCTACTTACAATCATGTACACTTCTAAAGATATTCACAGCCCTTGAATGCACATATGCTGCTGTGTAACACAGATGCCTGGGCATAGAGCATTCCTTCAGTACAGGAAGCAGGGTCTGCAAGACACACAGTAACTGGCACACATAAAGGAAGAGAATCTATGGAAAGTAATTCTTTTCCATTTTTGCTTCTCACAGATTGAATAATGACACTGGTTTGATAGGAGAGCCAGAAGAGACAAGGATATGTTTCTAATTTGTAGTCAGCTCTATTTATGAAAGCATTTTCCTACATACAGTAGAGTGGTTGTATCACACTAAACAAAGCAGAGGACAGAGGGACAGTAACTTATCAATTAACTATGTGGTAGAAAGTCCAAATTACTACAGTCAGCAGTTTGTAAAACCAAAGACACCATTGTTAGGAGATTAGCTCATAGGCGAAAAAGCCAACTTTTTTGGTTTTGTGGTATCGCTGGTTTCAGGAAGACTGGATATTTTCCATGGATTAAGGGCTGGAAAAAGTTTGTACAAAACCAAATGTATATACTGGTTAACCCTGGTAGGATTCAGAATACTCTAAAATAACCTGAAGACAAACCTTTGTGAAGGCAACACCATGTGATTTGTAACATACAGAAATGTATGCATTATAAAATGTCTCAAGAGAGACTTTATTCATTTATGAGATGGTCCCATGGATGGCCGTCAAGGTGATTACAGGATTGGAGGGCTTGTCATAGGGAAAAAAGGCTAAAGGAATTGGGTTTGCTCAGCTTAAAGAAGTGAACGGACAGGAAGGGAATCTAACTGCTCTTCCGGTACCTACGGAGCAGTCACAGGGAAGATGGAAATACTCTCTCCAGAGTGATAGCAACAGGTCAAGAAGTGATGGGAAGGTGTTCTATCTGCATATAAGCAAATTTCTTCCCTGTGAATACACCTAAATATTGAAATAGGTTTCCCACAGGAGGACAGCAATTTCCCTTACTGGAAGTATTCAATATATGGCTTGATTGGACACTGGATAATCTAATTTATGGCCCTGCTTTCCACAGAAGGTAAACCAGATGATCTCCAAGGATCTCTTCAAGCCACACTCTACTGTCCTATGACAAGTTTGATAAATGTGCTAGCCTATACCTGCATATCTATTACTGAAGGAGAGTTTGGAGTACAGCAGTTATATGGACTAATTTGCTACAGCAGGAAGGCTCCGTATGTATAAGCAGACAATGGACCCTGATTTTAACTGTGAATAAAGCAAGTACTTCAAGCAATCTCTTTTAGCATGAGATATAAGCAAAATTTACCTTATAAAAATGTAGAGCTAGAGAGGGCACCTTATTTTGGCTCAATCTGCCTCAGCAACATCAACTAACAAAATTAAAATTTGATGTTGATCCCATGGTCTTTCCTGAATAACCTCACCCTATTCAACCACCGGAATTAATCATCCCACATTTGCCACTGCAGCAATGAAGCCTAATATAGAAAAATAGATCAATAAGTGCAGCAAAACTCAAGCAACTTTCAAACTAAGATACCAGTTTGTGAAAGAAAATGTTACCAAGAACTCAACTGGAATTACATTCAAGAAGTTGTACTGCGAATCGTCTCTGATTGGTGCAAATCATTTTGCTGTCCACTGAAACAGGCTAAAAAATTCTGAAGCTCTCTGGAGCTTCCTACAAAAGCTTTCCCCCTAAACAAATCAGATTTTCTCCAGAATGTTGGAGAAAAATAATTTTTTTTCATTTTTCCCCAAAATCCAGCTACTTCCTAATACTTTTCCCATTAATCAGGAAAAACACGGAAAATTAAATGCCTTAAAAGTGATGCATTTTAACATTTTTAAACATATGCTATCCAATGTCAGAAAGTAGAAAATGCTTCGAAAAAGACTGTAGGAAAAATACAAAGGTACAATAGCTGTTTTCCAGATGTTGCTTCCTGTCAGCAGCAAGTGGTGCTTCGGGACTTCCTACGACAGATCTTATATAAACACTTTTGGGTTTAAGTCTGGGTGGTAATTTTTCTTTATAATGTTTTTTCTCTGAATCCATTCATTTTTTCTTTTTCCTGCTATTCCTACAAAAGCACTTTTCCCTTTTTAACTTTTGGGTTTGAAAGATCTTGCAGCAAATGAATCCGGCAACTGAATTGCACCCTGTCTGGAAAAACAATCTGATTTCTCAAAGTTTACCTTTTTAAGATTGGCACGTTCTTATCTCTTTCTGCTTACCTTCAATTTCTGACCACTGACTCAAAAGTAACTTCTATGACCAGATGTTTTATAGTATTTTCACTCATTCTCCAAGCCAAGTCTTTCAAACCACTCCTTCCCAACTGCATTACCCTGCTGAAGACAACTGTCAGATTTCACAGCCAGAAATAACTGGATGTTAGTACCTTGCTGCTAGTAGGATGTTTTACTCTCTAGTCATAGACTTTAATGCAAGCTCAGTATTCTTAGTATGAAAGATAAATCAACTATGAAATCTTTTGCAAATCACATCATTCAGCCTAAAGCCCCTTAAAAAAACAATGAACTGCACTTCACAGTATTACAAACCCAAGGAAAAGGTACGCCCATTTGGTCCAAGCAGAATGCCCACACAAAGGCAAATCCTATTTTCCTCTTCGGTCCTTTCCAAAAAGCAAACACCTAATGTTATCCAAACAATTCAGTTGTCCTACAAACACCTGGCACATCCAAATAAAAGCTTCCTGCCATCTATCAAGTTAGCACAACTTTTCTTTTTCCCTGTGGACAAAACTGCAAGAGGTTGAAGAAATAAGCTTTGTCATATGCTATTTGGAATGACCCATACACAAAAGCTTACAGGAACAGGTTATTTAGACAGCTTTAAGAGACAAAAAAGCACTCAGTACCTAATCAAAAGGCTGGTCTGTGTAAAAATATGTTTCTTGTTCAGCAAAGAGGACAATCAAAGAAACAAAGTTTGGCTATTTTTGATTTTTCAAGTATTTTACTTATAATTACCTGTAAGAGAATGCTAATGGCTAAAAAATATAACACAAGAGAAATCTATAGGCTCCTTCACTGAGTAAAAATTTTAGGCATTTAACTGCACTTATTCAAGTGCCCTAAAGTCAATGGACCTGAACTGTATGTTAAAGAGCTTAAAAGTGGTTATGGATACCTTATAAATATGGGCCTAAATAAACAACCACATCCTCAGGAAATATTTTTTTTTTCCAAGAACCTTGGTGCTGTGGGGCATAACTTCATGTTAGAAACCTGTATTTTCCTACAAAAGGAAAGAATCTAAAACTGTTCACTTTAAAACTAATACTAAATACTCCACTCATTTAGTAATCTAGCTGGAGAATCACGTATCTAGCTCTACAAGTAGTTAGGAACTGGAGAAACTGATCAGGAAACTATGACAGGAAACAACCACTCTAGTGTCCTGACAAACCCTCACGGCCACCCACTCCCTCTGCTCTTCCTGCTCCCACTTCCCTCCTTGAGCAGCTCTGTGTATCCTAGGCTGAAAAAGCATCTTGGAAAGGAAGGAGTGTGAATCAAACATATGTTGAAAGAAAGTTTAATGAGAATATTGCTAAATCTGCCAAAACTTAACAGAATGATCAATTTCTGGTTCTATGAAGCCAACTTTTTCAGTATAAAATCGGTACATTGGAAAAGTTTTGGACTGCTTTAATCCCAAGCATCCAGACTATGCTCCTAACTAGCACTGAAATGGCCACTTCAGTCAGTGGTCCTCTCTCTTTAGAATAGGAAGGAACAAGCTTCTGGGTTAAAATAAAAAATAATTAACATAAGAACAGTAAGTTGAAGGAATCACAGGACATACAGGAAAGGTACAAAAAACTTTAAAAACCTAAGGCATACTGAATTGATAGTGCAATATAGTTAGACGTGGGGTTTTTTCTGATTCACTTTTACAACTGAAAAAATTTATCATCATAATAACAACTACTTGTTAATGTTTTAACTTGAACAGAACTAGTATTAATACAGTATGTTTAAACCTCTTTATTTGTCCTCTGGTTAATTCAAGCGCTCTCATATTGGTTTCCTCCAATTCTACAAAATCCAAGTATCTTCAAAACTAACTGACACGTTGCAAACAAACCCATTTTTATAATATGATACAACCTTCTTATGATGTCAACAATATACAGTGACTGAAACAACCCTTTGGTTTCCTAAACTGTTATAAAAAAGAACATTTTTATGTTGCGAAGTGTCACTTTTAATTTTGCTAATTTCTTTACACGATTCCCAGCAAGTTATAAAGGCAGATTTTACTTTCATTCATTCAACCAATCTTTTTTAAACTCAGAGTTAATAGCTAATAACCAAAAACTTTTTACACACAGGGAGTTCCACAATAGCAAATTTTTAGAGAGGTTCTAGGAAAATTGCAGAGATTTCCAGCACTCAAATGAGAAACAGGCTTTAGATTACCAGGACAAGTATGAAGAATCATTCAAAATGAACTGAGGTTCAACCAAATAATGAATTCTCAATCTTCATTAGAATGTTTCAAGAGCTTGCTTGAAATTGGACAATTTACTGTCCATTATTTCTGCTTTCGAGCTGTTGCCTGACAAAGATGACCTAGGAAGTACTAAGAAAGGAGCCCCTCAGCGCTACACTGAGCGAGTGCCCGGGATGAGCATCCATGTCCGCATCCCCGAGCGCGCCCGACGAGATGCCAGGGCAGGAAGCGCCCCCCCCGCGCCCCGACATTTTGGTCCCGTGCAGTTACACACCCTCACTGCTGCTCGATCTAACAAAGCTTCCTGTCCACCCCGGCATTAGCGATCTCTCGCGGATGGAACAGCGTCCCCCGAGGCCGGGTCCCGCACCGTGGGCGGGGAGGGCCCGGGCTCGGCCGGGGTGGCCGAAGCACGAAGCCCCTCCCGACAGCCCCGCTGCCGCGGCGGCCCGGGGGCGGAGGCAGCTCGCCCGTCCAACCAGCGCCCGGCAGCTCGCCGCTGCTTTGCCTTCTCTCCCCCTTTCGTGGCCAGGATAAGCCTGCCACAAAGAGCAGGGGGTTCAAATCAGGCTGCTCCGGGCCGCATGAGAGGACGGCCGGGAGCGCCGAGCGCCCCGCGGGAAGGCACCGCTTCGGACGCGGGGCGCAGCCCGGGCTGACGAGGTCAGAACGGTCTTGTGCCAAAAAAAAAAAAAAAAAAAAAAAAAAAAAAAAAAAAAAAAAAAAAACCAAAAAAAAACGCAGAAGAGGAAAAGAATTGCGCCTCTCTGCCAAGTACGTCCCATCTGGTCCCGGCACGGCACACGCGGACTGCGGGTCGCCAGGGCGATGTCAGCGCGGCCGGGCCGCGGCTGCTGACGGGAGCGGCCGAGGAGCGCGGCGCGGCGGCGGCGGAGCGCGGTAAGGACGAGCAGCGCCGGGGCTGCGGGCGGGCGCGGCGGGTTCCGCACGGAACCACCCAGCCAATCTAAGCTTAGCACACTAGGACTGCTTCCTAACAGAAAGCAGCAAGCCTGCGTTTTGACTTCAAAAACCCAAAAAATACCCCCCAGCCCAAACAAAAGTCCGTCACGTATTAAAATAAAAGTTGTAAAGATCGCTGAGACATTACGTGCCAGGCAGTGAAAGCTTTGATATTATTTTCAAGAATACGATTGTATTTTTTTAGAAAAATCTTACTTATTTTTGCACGTAACTTTGATCTTTACGCTTCCATAAACTTGCCATCCAAGAATTTTTCTAGGACATCCTATTTTCTAAAAGGTTATTTGTCTTAAAAATGATGAAACCTCCATTCAGTCTTTTTTATGCTCATGTATGATTAGGGAGATACAAAACGTTCTGATACTTTAATAGTCTATAAAGTAAATACCTGAAGCATTTCACAAAAACTTAATTTTAAAAAGAAACTAGCATTTATGAGTACGTTCATGTAGGCATCAAACTATTACACGATCTAACTGCTATTTTTCACGGGTAAAATTAGTCACATTTATTAAAATATGAATCTCTTGAAAGGCTGTTATGGACAATGTCCATGCACACATATGAGCACACACAGTATGAGCACTTTCTGGCAGTGATTGGATTAAGTGAAAATAAGGTGAGGCCGCTGTTAAGGGAAGCAACAACAAAAGCAATGCTTTCTTTCAGTAATTACATTCCACGTCTATGACAGAACTTCAGTAAAGCACAAAGAACAATCCACAAACAACTAAAATTCTTGGTAATCACAAAGAAAATTTGTACTTCTTGTAACTAAAGAAGCTTTTGCCAAAACTTGAAGAAAGTTACAGGGCAACAAAAGATACATAATCTTCTGCAGTTTCTTGCAGCAACTGATAGTATTTCAAAACAAAAGTTCTCCAAGACCTCATGAAGACAGTCTCGTTCTGAAGTGTTGCTTTAGTCATCCATTCCCCTCATTAGAAAAAGTATTACCTTCTAAGAAAACTGAACTGGTGCTTGAACTAAAATTTCAGTTTTAAGTGGGCAGAAAACCTGACAAGAGAATGTGTTCTAACACAAGTATCTTAAAGGAATTCATTGGTTAATGCCAGTGTGGCACTTTTTACAATGGAAGCAAGTAACTAGTGGCAAAACTGCAAAAACAATTCCCTCCGTAAGTTTGGAGTTAAATTTTTCAATTCAGTTTAATATCATGTTTTCATAACTAACACTGTATGCTATTATGTGTCAGCCCTTTCCTATGTATTTACTTTAAAACTTAAAGCCTAACTTTAAAGCTTTTTCAATACACGCGGGGTACATATTACTGTGCTGTATTTTCATTGTGAATTGCTGTTTCCTTTTACAAAACAAACAAAAAAATCACTATCTAGGTTTGTCACAGCAATAGTGTTCATCTAAAAGTCAAGACGTGAGTTTGTTCTAAAAGAAAGCCTGCAGCAGTGGAAGTCCCTCCTCTTAGAAAAGAGTAAACTTCACGTTAAGTTTGAAGGTTACCTTTGAGACGTAAAAATTGGTAGGATAAATTAACATAAGTCCATGGAAGAAAACGTGTGAAGGAGTAAAAACAGAGACTGAGCTCTAAGACAAGGGGCAGGGAGTAGGAAAGCAAGCAGATTCAAAAAATTCATGCTTGTCTGTCTTATCACAATGGCGTTGTGAAATCCAGATCATATTACTGGCTTGGTGCCTGGAACATGCCAGCTAACTGTAAGTCCACAAACACTGGCTAGCAAAGGATTCTGCAGAAGCAAAAACCTAAGATTTGTTTAAAACATGCAAAACCAAGCCTTCTGATCTTTTCATAGCAGGATTTTACATTTTCAACATCCTTGCTTCATATGCTTTTATAATGCAAAAAAATGTAAAACTGCACTAATCTAAAAACACGTTTCAGTATCAAAGACAAAAATATTAAACAGTGAAGATGTGCTAGTGGTTCATGTTTCTTCTTTAGAATGCACAGTTACCGAATTATGTATGAGCTCACAATAAAATACAGCAGTTTAAAGAATAAATGCTGTCACATAGCTAACACTATGCCTTTTGTGAACATGCCTTCCTTTGTATGCCTCAGTGCCTGAGGACTCTGCACAGAAGATGGCATAATCAGAGGTATGGAGGAAAAGACAGCCCATCAAAAGGACTCCTAGCCTCATTTTATTAAATAAAAACAGCACAAAAGAGCTGATTAACCCATGGAGCTGAATTTTGTAACAGTGGTTTAGCATAGCTGAATGACCTCATCTGTATGTACAGTATCATTTTTTCTTCATAGTCAAAGCAACCATTTCAGAAAATATGAGTGTTGTGCAAAAGTGTGTGTGTTATCCTTCTTATATGTGTGTTTTTCACCTATCTGGGTATTCTAAAAGGCTTTGATGTGTGAAAGTAATTACAGTGCATTCAGTTCTGTCACACTGGACCTACAGGAACTCTTAACAATCCAGCCTCTAGACTGTAAGCCTCTCCTCAGTCAGAGCAATTTGTAGAGATGGAAATAAATGCTGTGTTGGACCTTGCCTATCCACTCTTTAATTAAATGGAAGCCACCTATTACAAAAAAACGAAATCCCCCCGAAAAAATCCCCAACCCACACCACAAAAATAAAACCCTATACAGAAAATGGAGTGAAATATTAGAAGAAATTAACCCCCACAATCCTGAAATTAACTTCTAAGGTATGTAATACTCTGGGAGCCTTTTTAGGGAGGCTGAGTGACAATGATTATTGTAAAAACAACAGTTGTTATCCCAAAGATACAATGACTTAAATGGAGAATGCTGTTTTATTTTGACAGCTTCTGAGCATTCTGCTTAAGAGTAAGCCACGTAGGAAACCTACAGCATCACTTTGTTTACAATAATTATCATAGCCCAGTAAACTAGTAATGCCTCCTTGGTTCCTCAGCTGCAGCATACAAGCCACTAAAAATCTTTTCTAACTTGTTAAAGTTTGCTGCTGTCTGCATCATATACCAGGTTCTCACTATCAGTTCCATAAACCAAACACGTAGTGTTTTTTCTTATCTTTGCAGTAAACTCAACTGTACTGCAATCCAAATAGCTACTCAAGTCCCCAGAAATGCTCTCGTTATAACTTCTGAGTTTTAGCACAGAAAATTGCCTTCTCTGTAAAGGAGTCTCCAAGGGTAGCGAGAGTGTCACGGATCACGTGTTCAAAAGCTGCCTTTCCATGGATCAATGCATCACAATCAAACCTATGTTCCTCCAGCTTTGTTGCAGTTTACTATACATAGAAATACAAAAGCAGCAGCAAGAAGCAATTCTATTGCTTTTACCTACTGGGATCTGTTATGGTCCTTATGTGTAGAAATAACCTATAATAATGCAATTTAAGACACGAAACTTCTATTCTGGTATGAAATCCAGGCAATTATTTTTCCCATTTGTCTTGGTTAAGGTTTTCCACACAAGATTCACACAGATCATTGTTTTGCTTTTGTACTTTTCCAGAATGCTATAGTACAGGTGATGTCTTGTGATGTCCTAAGTATCAAAACCTTTCCTCCTTAAACTTACTTGTAGTGTTAAGCAACACATAATAAAGTTCAGTGGTCAACCACCAGTCTTCCTGCTGTTTTAGCTCTACTTTTTGCAGGACACTGAAAAACACAGGTATAAAAAGGACATAGTATAAACTCCTAGACACAAAATCCCAATCTCTCAATGGCTGAAAGACTCAACATTGCAAAACCACTTGAGATCTAGATGTGAGAGTGTTGACACTATACACTCAGGCTTTCATATACACATTTGTTTCCAGAGTAATAAGGTAAGTGTCTCTTTTATGAACAAATGTCATTCAACAAAAAGCAGCCACAGCATTGAAGAGCTACTGGCAGCATTTTCAGATAAGCTTAATGATTCTGTGATTGTTATTATAAGTCATATTTTTCATCTGATGGAGACAGACCTTCACTTACACATAGAATCCCATAGGCAAAATATTTCATAAAACTTGAAAGAGACAGTTAACCAGTCTCTTTAGTAAAAATGAGATCCTCCGAGGCATGGCATCAAAACCAATAAATAATGAAAAAAGGTATACAGTTTGGATTATCCAATATGATGCATATTGTAAGTAGCTGAAACGCAAAAAGACCATAGTGCTGACATTGCTACCTTTAATGCTCCCTCTTAAGGCGAGCTGATTGAAAATAGAAATGAACATTTGCCAAACATAATACTTATCATGTATAAATATTTTTTACCTTTATAATTTCAGGATCATGACAGTGATTATACTATAGGTGGTGAAACATCTGTATAAATCTATATTGTAAAATACTAAAACCTTGTTGAAGTACATAAATTTCAAGGTATCTATAAAAATCAAAAGCTAACACATTTTGACTAATGAAAAGCTGTATATGAACAAGACAGAATACAGGACAGAAAAATGTTTCAAAGCAAAGCCAAAGTAAGATTTTATTTATGTTTTCTCTCTAAAGGACAGAAAAAGCAATCAAATGCTAGAACATCCAATATCCCTTTCAGAAAGTTCATTTCCCATTTTGTCACTAGATCATGGAAACATCCTTACTTGGGTAAACAATGAAGGAGTAAACCACCTACTTCCAATTAGATGTACAGATAGGCAAACATCTGGTGTACAAGCAGAAATTTTAACTAAAGCACTAATGCTGGCTAGGAGTATAAAGCTGCTACAATTATATGCCACACAACAATGCTGCCAATGCAGTTTAACTGGCAAAAGACAAACAGGAGAAAGAAGTATTTTGCCTGAATATACTGCTAAGGGTATATGGTATAGGTGCAATACACTGCTATAGGGTAGACGTATACAAAACTGAGGTGTGGTGCATCTGCACAAGGGGAAGTTTGCCACAACTCAATTTCCATGAAAAGTGCTTTTACAAGTACATGTCTTGAACAGCCAGAATCTAGAAATGAAATAATGAAATTACTTCAGTCTGATTAGAAGCTCCATTTGATGTATAATCAAAATGATTTCCCTTTTAAGTGTGCTTCATTCACCTGGTTTTTGTTGGTATGCCTGTGTGTAAAGTTTTGTCAGTAGGATGAGGATAAGAGACAGACAATGCTGTATTTCCAGTAATTAAGAAAATTTGCCCCAAACCTGCAAGTGTACTTTTAGGTTGAAAAGTCTGCAGCTGCCCAAGTGGAATTTTGCATTGGGAACAAATATGGCCCTAGTAATATAGTTTCCTCCCAGTCCACTGCAGAAGAGCTATTGGCAGAGGGCAAGGGGAAGGGAGTCAGAGAAACAGGAAGAACTGAGTGATCAGCAAGCAACAGCAGCAGTCAAGTACAAGGAGTATCAACAATTACTGGGCACAGGAGAAAACTGAAAGTTAATGTCCTAGACATCAGATATGATCTTCCTCTTACCTGGGAAGGAATCCTAATGTCCTAAGAATCTAATGTTCTGCTACTCAAAGAGGAAAGTATTAAAAAAGCATTAAATCCTTCCTTAAAATTGTTTTTCTGGCTTCCCTCCCTACTTTCTCCATTCCAGCAAGCTTTTTTATCCCTGTAAGATTAATCATTGAGAATTGTTCAACTGACCATATTGTGAACTTCATTTTAATCCAACCGCAGAAAGGAAGGAATGCCATTTATTCATGTAGTCCTTCACAATATGCAACAAATAGGCCTCATTCTAAACACTTTTTTTTTAACCAAACAAGTACAGACAGTAAGAAACTTAAAAAATTTTCATGTACAGACTGCAGGAAGAAGGACAGCTGATGACAGTATGCTTCTAGTTTCTCTTTGTACTGGGGCATTCTCTAACCAATGTCATTTTCCTTAAAATGCTTTTTCTTATAAGAACATCTTAGAAAAGATGACATGCATGACAGAGAAACATTTCAGCATGGTCTAATTATGCTGATGTCATTCACTGGTGGCCTGCTGTCTGCAGCCACTGGTGAAACCCTAGACAGGCTTCCTAGAGAGAGGTCACTCATATAGTCAGGCAGTGGGACTAGGCGAGCATTAAGATGATATGTTATAACGAGGCTGATGAACTCTGTCCCATTATTTTCTTACACGGTTCTTAAAATCAGGAGAAAAATCTGTTAGATGTTGCTCTTTCTTCAACTCAGAAAAGTATGGGCAGCCCAAAGCCATGCTCAAAAATATGAGATGCTGTAACAGACAGAAGTGAACTCTGAGGAAAAATCCAGTTTCTTTTTAGTGGTCACAATAAGTACAGGTTTAGAGGGGGGAAAAAGGATATTAAAATTCCAACAGTGAAATAAAACTAATTTACACCTACATGCAAGAGACATTTGCAAAATCAGTCATCTGTGCAGGAACACGAGGCCTGGAAAACTGCCAGGTTTTCCAAGTGTGACCTGCTGTGCAAATGCTGATTATGCAAGTTAGATCTATCTGGAGTGAATTTACATTCCCTATTTTCCAGGGCTCCAAATAGCACTGCTTTACTACAGAAACCTTGTCAAACTTCAGATCTTCATCTGACATGTTTTCAGGATTTCTGAGAAGTTCTGTACAGCACAACTCCTTTCTACTTGCAAAATGAAAATTATTTTATTCTAAATAAGAAACTGAGGCAAAAGTATTTATCCAAAAATTTTGTGGAGGATTAAGTCCTGATCGCTTTGTTTGAATCTTTTACAGAAACATCTATGGTTTATTTCACAAAAAAAGAAAAATACAAATGACAACCATATCTCTTCTTAGAATAATAAAGGATGTATATCCATCATTAGCTTGAAATTAAAAAAAAAAAAAAAAAAAATCTTCAAAGTCAGCAGCTGCCTAGAATCATAAAACAGTTTAGATTGGATGGGACCTTATCTTTGTCTTACAGAGCAAGTCTAGTTTCAAGATTAGATCAGACTACTCATAGCCTTACCTAAATCAAAACTTCATGAATTTCCAGGAATGGAAATTCTACCACCTGTCTGGGTGACTGCTTCAGTTCTTAGTCATCCACCCAATGAAGTTCATTTTTTAAAAAAACTCAAATTTTTTCCTGAGGTAATTTGTATCCACCATACACTTTCACTGCACACTTCCAAAAAGAATTTATCTTCTTTACAAACACCCATTAAGTAGTTGAACATGTCTTTCTTTACCTTCTCACCTGGAAGCTACACAAACCTCGTTCTTCCTGCTACTCTTCATTCATTGTGTCTGCCAGCCTCCAGCTATCCATGCTGGGTGTACTCAGCTGGACTCACTCCAGTTTCTCACTGATGCTACTATCACCATTTCATGTAATTTTAAAAAATTACTGTACTAAAGATGACCAAACAGTAAGGTAATAGATACTTAAATACAGAATGATTATTCCATGAGAGATGTTTTACAAGCCAAGAAAAACACAATGCCAACACCACCTTGGTTAAAAAGTATCTGTCTTTATACACCAAAAAAACTCCATACTGCCTTTTTCATTCATTTTATTTAAGAAAACTAGGTTGCATATACATACACGTGAGTATTGAAAATCAACAACAAAAAAGTTTTAGAAATACATGACATCAAAGTGCTGTTCAAGTAGCTAGGAGGGTGGTTTGTGACATGGGTATTTCTGGCAGCAGTGACAATGCTAAGCCCATGTTTACAAGTCTACTGTTGCCTGCAAAGTTCTGGTGTTGATTTATTTTTTGAAAGATTGGGAAAGCCTCAGCTGTCCACCTTGAATATGAATCTGCATGGAGAACTAAGTTAGGGTAATTTCACCCAAGGGCAACTGTTGTAGTATGCCAGTAGACACTATCAGCTGATTTAGATCACTCTGCATCATCACTGTCCACCATGTACATATGCAGCTATTTTTCCCCTTTCAAGAAGGGATTCTGAAGTGAGATGACTAGGCTGAGTGTAGAGACAGTGTCTCCAGTAAGAGTCACAGTAAATGTTTCAGTTGTAAATTCTACTAGTCTAGAAAAATAACAGATTTTACTGCCTATAATATCTGAGTAGTAGAGTTTTTAACTTAGAGTTATTAAGGACCAATGTAAAATACGTTTTTCCTTTTTTTTTAAGCAATGGAGGTTCAATACTGCTGAATAAAGTAAAATTGCTACGTCACCTAAGCTGAATCTCTTGCAATATACATGCAGTTATAAAATACTGCAAATTAACTGTTAGACATTTTTAGAACTTTCAGCAGCCTTAATACACATATTAACTTACATTCTGTTTACATTTAAAGATTGTATTTATAACTGTAATAAATGAAACGTGTAATTAATATTTCAATGAAAGCACCAATCTTGGAAACTTTTGTGGTACTTGCCTGGAAGAAAGGACTCTTCAAATCCTTGTATTTATTGCTTACTTTCTTACGGTTCTTGGCAGGCTTTCGATGAACTAGCAACTACAGTTCTGACCATGGAAAGATAGAACTACTCCCCATGATGTCCACTTTAGTCAACAGAAGTTAATGCTGTACAACAAAAATACCTCATTTGTACACACAGTTACTATGTACTATTTTGTAAATTTTAGAAGAGATTATCATTTGTAAATCCACACTGATTTCCTCCTCGTTACTTACTGTTAAATTTATTTTAAAACAGATTTTAGGAAGTTCTTTGCAGAAGAATATTTGACCGAAACTAGAAGATCATGATGACAACAAGATTCATCTGTTTAATGCTAATAACTGTTGTGGGAGTTACTACAAGTGAAACACAGGAATTTGAAGGCAATGACAAGGAAAAGGCTCAAGAATTCATTTATACGAACAGATATAAGCGTTCCAGTGACACACAGGACAAATGCACTTACACCTTTATTGTACCTCAGCAGAGAGTGACAGGTGCCATTTGTGTTAATTCTAAGGAGCCTGAAGTTCTGCTTGAAAACAGGGTAAATAAGCAAGAATTACAGTTACTTAACAATGAACTTATTAAACAAAAGAGACAAATAGAAACTCTCCAGCAACTGGTAGAGGTGGATGGTGGAATTGTTAATGAAGTTAAACTCCTAAGAAAAGAGAGCAGAAATATGAATTCTCGTGTCACACAACTCTACATGCAGCTATTACATGAAATTATCCGAAAACGTGATAACGCCTTAGAACTTTCTCAGCTTGAAAATAAGATTTTGAACCAAACTGCAGACATGTTGCAGCTTGCAAACAAATACAAAGACTTAGAGCACAAGTATCAACATTTGATGTCAATTGCCAATAATCAGACAATAATAATTGCCCAGCTGGAAGAACATTGTCAAAGAATGCCATCCATAAAGCCACTGCCACAAACTCCACAACCACCAATTAAAGTGTACCAGCCTCCTACTTACAATCGCATTAATAACCAGATATCTACTAATGAGATTCAAAGTGACCAGAACTTAAAGGTTCTGCCACCTACCTTACCAACCATGCCTGTAGTTACTAGTATTCCAACTTCAACTGATAAACCATCTGGTAAGTAATATTATTGATACATTTACATTAGTTTATGCTAATACACAGTGGGCAACATTTTAATTGTAATATCAAAAATGCAGTCAGAATTTATTTAGCTAGCACATTTTACATACATGCTGTAGTAGAAACACAGAAAGAAAGCAAAAAAAAAAACTGTGAATATCTAACACAGACATACTAGCCCCATAGATTTTTCTCATGTTACTTTGCCAGGACAAATCCATCACTTATATTACATGTACAAGATAAAGGATTTTCAGAAAAATCTTAGTAATAAAGTCATCTAAATTTTATTTACCTTTGCTCAAGACTGAGCTGCTACAATTTATGACATTTGAGGGAGTTTGTGTAAACGTGTGAAGTTATTGCAAGTTTGTTGATCTAGCATCTGATAATGTGCTTGTGTAATTAAAAAAGGAATCAGTATCTGCTCTGTACCTTACATGGGGCACTTGTGCTCTACACAGGAGCAAAAGGAAGCAAGTGGTGGAATAGTAAGGGGATATTACACAGCCCTTATTAAGAGTCTTAGGAGTTCTGCCACAAGCATGATTTGATGATGTGAAATCACATTAGAGATCAACTGATGGTAACAAAATAACAGGTAAAGAATTCAGTTTCACCTGAATTTGGAAAAAAAAAAAAAAACAACAAAAAAAACAACAACCAAACCCAAAACACTTAAGATGTTTTTGTTCCATACAAGAAAGGTTTGTTCTTCACTGTGGGGACAACACATACCTTCTTCAGAAAAACGATAGTCACAGATCCTCTGAACTCAGAGCTAACTGAAATAGAGTATTGCAGGGGAACTGCGCTCAATATATTTCATAGTTATTTGAAAAATATTCCAAAGGACATCAATAAACTTTGTAGGATTATCAAATAATGCAACTACCACATACTAAAAATCAAACCCAACGACCCCCATATTGTTTCTCCATGGAAATACTAACAATGAAAGAAGCAAGTAAGCACTGAGTCTCTTAAGTCTTAGAGTCTCTAAAACATTTTCCTACAAAGCAGTATTTTCACAGAATTGTCAAAGATACTGCACCAAAGCCTGCATTGTGGCATGCAAAATTTCTGCCAGAAATATCATGATTCCAATGTACTATGTAAGGAAAAATTCTCAGAAGAAAATCAGGTCTACTACAAATCCTTTGGAGCAATAGACCATGGCCTCTCTAATAATTACATTTTGACTTCCATCTCAAAGTAGGTTCAAGCTTGAAACAGTATTCCCCTATCTTTCTAGAAGTTAAATACTTTTCCCCTTTATTTCCTTACACTCTTTGAAAACTTTTTAATTGCTCCACATCCTCCTTGTGCTTTCAAGCCCTTAAACTGGAGCTGAGGATTCACTATCGAACAGCAGAACAGAAAAATTACTTCAGGTGCACAGTAACTTTTGCTGATCTATCCTCATACATTTTCCTGCTTTTGAAAAGTAAAACACTAATTCCAAACCAGTTTGCAATCCTGTAGAACTCCCAGAGGAAGGCTGGTTTTCCAGCAGTTTTTCACACTGGTCTCCAGAGGTCCCTTTGGCAGTCCACAATTCTAAGATATGATTTCACATCTGCTTCTTCTCCCTGGATCACATAACTTATCAGAAAAAGAAGTTTCATGCTCCTTTTGCCCAAATTGATTATAATATTATCTCATTTTCTCACTTGCAGCTTTTTATTTGTTCAAGCAAGTTTCCAACCAGTGAAGTTAAGTTAATTAAGCTCTTATTTCCAGGTATCCTCCTTCCCCTCTCCTTATGTTTTTTTTCAGTCAAGAAACAGTTAATACCTTTTCCTCATCCTCCAGAATGTTCTCCATTCACAAAGCACATCTCAAACAAAACCCCTCCTTAAAATTAATGTCACAAATGATGCTTTAGTCAGGTGTCTGGAGGGAACTAGAAAAAACACAACAAAAAGACACCCACAAACAACATCCTACAAAACAAACAAAAGCCATCACCACTACTGCCCAGCCAGTGGAAAAAATCCACCCATACTTGATCCAGTCCTTTCCATACTATGTGTTGAGTTCTCAACCTTAGCCAAAGCTCCTGGCAGTACTAACCACCTGATCACAGCCTGTGCAATGAAAACTGGAGCAAAATACAAGAAAAATAGTAAATCTCTTCTATTAATGTGTTGACAGCCTCCCTTTCTCAAAAAGCTGTAGACCAGTATTCTCTCTTTATCACAGTCTTACTACAGTCTTACTAGTCTCAGTAGCTTCACTATTAACTTTGTCCCACACTGTTTTCTGGTTGTGTTTTTTTTTTTGTTGGTAGGTGCCCCATTGCTGGAAGTGTCAAAGACC